>JAGDQP010002599.1:0-102672 GCA_022664845.1 Lepisma saccharinum | reverse complement strand
AATGTCACTATTGATAGCTAGTAAAATTTAAATATCAAGATATAGTTATCTGAAAACTGTACATAATTCTTGTATACATATTTTATGTGAAATAGATCTTGTTTTAATGATATGTATGTGAAAATGTCCCACCATTGGTGTGTGCCCGACGACCGGTGCCATCACCCTATATTTAAATAGCAATTTGGTGCTATTTTCTGAATAGTGGAAGGAGTGCGCTCCTGAATGAAGTCTAAACGGGAAATGGGACTTGGCTTTACAGTTGAGCCGAATACGGGGGTTCTCCTGTAATATGGGAGAGTTGGTAAACTCTAGTCGGATGTTTTCCCAAATACCTACCCGAAGTTTGCGACGTTCATCCCTAGGGGTACAATGGTCCCAATCAAATCCTGCAGGACAAAATTAAAAATTCTTATTTATGAATTTACCGTGAAACATGTGTCAGTGTACATGTGAATATGCAGGGTGATCCAGAACGGATAAGACACGATATGACATTTCCTAGGAAGACACGTAATTTGTAAAATATCGCGAAAACCTTTCGTGCTTTATCCATAGTTTACAATACTGTAGTGTGTGCTTCTTACATGTTTGTCATTACTATGCTAAATATCCAATAACACGACGTAGTGCCATTTGAAAAAATTAAACGTTATTCCAGGTTTGCAACACTGATAAGCAGGTGATATCGTACTTTGACTCTGATGTCTACTATGTTGTTAGAAACAAATTTTCACAAATGAACTTTTCATTTAATTAATCGTTTTTTATTTATTGAGAATTATTGAATTTTCTTCCTATTGTAGACGTTAATTTTGAGCTCCAAGTTGGCAGGCTGTATCTCCAAAACTAAGCAGAATTTCACCCATGTTCATAGAGACTTTTTTTTCTTATTTTAATGTCTGGTATCACCTCCCGAAAATAATGTACTTACTTCTGAATCATCCTGTATAGGGAATAAAGTTTCACACGTAAGTTTCATGCTTGCTACTGCACAGCGTCCTTCCGACAAAGAGGAGTGAAACATCAGACTGTATACAAATATCAGAAGACTGCGACAAAAAGTACTCGCGACCTTAAATCTGTGTATATTAACTCCCCCCTCCCCGCTCTTTCACACAAACAAACACCCCCTCATTTCTTTAAAATGGCTTTCGTAAGACTTTGGTTTTAAGAATCACGACACATGGAACCATCTTGAAGGATAATACTTGGTTCAAAGAAACAACATTCATAAAATTGTTAAGACAAGAATCCCAAAACTACAGGGTACTTCGTAAGTTTAAAACAGAAACTAAATTGATTTTAAAGGCAAAATAAACAGCTAAATATAAACAAAAATAATAAAGTCTAAAATTAAACTCAAAATACTTCATCCCAGACGCAAACGGTCTAATTTGTAGCAGTGTGTAAAAAAAAGCAACCAAAAAGTCATAAGAAATACATAGATTACTAAATTCCTTTATTAGCCCAGCGAATCAACTGTTAGAAACATTTTTGTTATCTAATCCTAGTCCAAGAATGTATCTAAAATTTGTTTAGGAAAAAGGATGAATAAAAAAACTTTTAAAGACATTCTTTTCTTTCGTACTAAAAAGTAAAAAATAATTTTGTTTATGCATGACTAAAGAGAAAAGCATGAGGTGCGCCAATTCAAGTATATATATGTTGATATAGAATGGGATTCCCCCCCCCCTTCCGGTTGGGTCGAAGAAGGAGGTATTAAGATTTCGGTCTGTCAATAATATTGTAATTGCTCCTGCTAAAACTGGCAATGAAAGTAGTAGCAAAATAGCTGTGATTATGACGATCAAACAAATAAGGGGACTCGTTCCATCGTTATTCCTGGTATTCGTATATTAATTACAGTTGTAATGAACTAAAATTGAGGATACTCCTGCGAGATGAAGGGAAAAAATTGATAGATCAACGGATCTTCCTTCGTGCGCAATTGCGTTTGATAGGGGGGGGGGTGACAGACAGTTGACCCGCACCATTCCCTACAATTCTTCCTGTTAATAAGAGAGTTACTGACGGGAGTAAAAGTCAGAATCTTATGTTATTAAGGCGCGGAATGACCTTAATTCGGCTCGAATTAATAATCTAAGAGAAGGGCCTACTATTCCTGATCATGCGCCAAAGATGAAGTATATTGTGCCAATGTCCTTATTGTTTGTGGAAAATAATCATCGTTGCAGGTGTTAAGTATAGGATTAGGACAGGATGGCTGAAATGTTAGGTGATAGATTGTAAATCTATAAATGGAATTGTTGTTCCTCTTGTTAGAAGTAAGGTCTTATAGTCAATAATTATGATACTAGGTTGCAAGTCTGGGGGAGTGCGGTTAGTAGTAGCACTAAGACCTAAAGACTTTTCTTTATGAGAGACTTTGAAGGTCACAAGTTTACTGTTAACTTAAAGTCTTACTATTTAAGTACTTAAGTTTAGAATTAACGGGGCTACTAGAAGGCCTGTTAAGGTGGTAGAAATAGTTGTTAGTCTGAGTGTCTCTTGTCATTTTGAGTGGGTTGTTTTTGTTCAGGTTTGGGTCGTGTGTGTTAAAATAAATGCAGAGTATGCAATGTGTATATAATAGTACAGGGTAATTAAAGCCATTACAATTATGATAAGTATAAATAGTATTTGGGTTATTTCTGTAATGATAATTAATTTTGGTAGAAAGCCTAAGAATGGTGGAGGCCCCCTAATGAGAGAATATTAGTAAAGATCGCAAGTTTTGTAATTGGGTTAATTTTGTAGGAAAAAACTTGATTTAGGTAGTAAATTTTGGTTAATGAGAAGAGTGAGGTGATTGCGATGATGCGAGTGGTGTAAAGGGTGAAATATAAGGATCATCTTGTGTTATCACATAAGATTGCTCTTAGGAATCAGCCATACATAAGATTGCTCTTAGGCATACATAACATGAAACATAGTATCAAGCGTAGGCTCCCTTTTAACACTAATTGCAGTTCTTATACTAGTATTCATTGTATGAGAAGCTTTCGCCAGCTCACGTTCCATCCTATTCCCTGATCAGCAATTAACTTCCCTAGAATGATATAAAAATTTACCCCCAGCCGAACATAGTTATGCAGAGATTCCTCTCTTAACTGTCTAATATCTAAGATGGCAGATAAGAACATTGGACCTAAGACCCAAAAATAAGACCCACCTATGTTTTTCTTAGAAATAGCTACCTGAAACCAATTAGGCCTACAAGATGCTAGATCTCCGATCATACAACAAATAACCTTCTTTCACGATCGTACCATACTTATTATTATAATAATTACAGTACTTGTAGGCTACCTATTAATTTCTATTATATTTAACAAATTCATCAATCGATACCTATTAGAAGGCCAAACCCTAGAAACTATCCGAACAATCCTACCAGCAATTATACTAATTTTCATCGCTCTACCGTCCCTACGTCTTCTCTATTTAATTCATAAAATCAATCAACCCTCCGTAACCCTAAAAGTAATTGGCCATCAATGATACTGAAGTTATGAGTACTCGGACTTCGCCCCAACAGAATTTGACTGATATATAATCCTAATCAAGAAATAAAAAAACATTTCCGACTTCTAGATGTAGACAATCGAGTAATCCTACCAATCAACACAGACATTTGAGTACTAATTACAGCAGCATACGTTCTTCACTCATGAGCCTTCCATCCATAGGACTGAAAGTAGACGCAACCCCCCGACCGCCTAAATCAAGTCGGAATGAATGCAAAACGAATCGGCCTATTCTTTGAGTAATGCTCCGAAATCTGCAGCGCAAACCATAGCGTCATACCAATCGTTATAGAAACCTGCCTACACCGACAGTTTATTAACTGAATATTAAGAGTAACTCAACAAGCTTCATTAGGTGGCTGAAAGTAAGCGATGGTCTCTTTAACCAAAACATAGTAAAGTAACAATTACTCCTAATGAAAAGTTAGTTAAATTATTATAACATGGCCCTGTCACAGTCAAATTACCATAAATTATGGTACTTTTTAATTCCACAGATATCCCCACTAAAATGGCTATTATTATTTATTTTCTTCTCATTTACTTATTTAATTTTTGCCTCAATTATATACTTTAACATACCCCCTACTCAATTAAATACAGACCAAATATTAACACACCTCACTTAACTTGAAAATGATAACCAATCTATTTTCATTATTTGACCCAACCTCATCAGTAATATCTCTATCAATTAACTGACTTAGTATCCTTCTAGGCCTATTAATTATCCCAGCGTCATTTAATTTATACCTTCACGAACAGCAATTATATGAAATATTCTAACAACAACCCTCCATAAAGAATTTAAAAGAATCCTAGGGCCCAGAATTACCCACAAAGGAACATTTCCATTTATTATATTTAATAACTTTATACGCCTTTTCCCTTATGTTTTACAAGATCTAGCCACTTAACATTTACACTAACTCTTGCCCTCCCACTATGATTAAGCTTTCTAATATATGGTTGAATTAATCACACTCAACACATATTTGTCCATCTCCTACCAGCAGGGACCCCGGGTCCCCTAATACCCTTTATGGTATGCATCGAAACTACCAGAAAAATTATCCAACCAGGAACTTTAGCGGTCCGATTAATAGCAAACATGGTTAGCCGGCCACCTTTTATTAATCCTTCTCGGAAGAACAGGACCTAACCTAACCATGTCCCTCTTATCGTTAATAATGCTTAGACAAATTTTATTACCAATACTAGAATCCGCAGTAACAATTATCCAATCTTATGTATTTGCAGTACTAACAACTCTATACTCAAGTGAAGTTGCATATGTCAGCACCACAAAATCATCCCTACCATCTGGTAGATCAAAGCCCATGGCCCCTTACAAGGGCACTAGGAGCGCTAATTACCATCACAGGACTAACTAAATGATTTCATCAATTCAATGCAGACTTATTTTTCATAGGTTTATTAATTATTATATTAACAATAATTTAATGATGACGAGATATTTCCCGAGAAGGCACCTTCCAAGGACTTAACACAATCCAAGTTAGTACGGGATTTCGGTGAGGAATAATTCTATTCATTGTATCACAAGTATTTTGCTTCATTTCATTCTTTTGAGCTTTCTTTCACAGAAGACTTGTCCCCACAGTAGAGATTGGGGTAACATGACCACCAATAGGAATTCAACCCTTTAATCCAATACAAGTCTCTGTCCTTAATACTGCCATTTTACTAGCATCAGGAGTTACGATAACCTGAGCTCATCGTAGACTAATAGAAGCAAATCACACACAAACTACTCAAGCTCTAATTTTAACCTATGTCTGGGCCTATATTTTACAGTCCTTCAAGCCTTCAAGTACTATGAAGCACCATTTACAATTTCAGACGCCGCCTATGACTTTCATCATAGACTTTCTTTATAGCAACAGGGTTTCACGGACTTCACGTAATTATTGGCTCATCATTCCTAATAGCGTGTCTACTTCGTCATACAATATACCACTTCTCTCCCAATCATCATTTCGGGTTTGAGGCAGCAGCGTGGTATTGACACTTTGTAGACGTAGTATGACTATTTCTGTACATCTCCGTTTATTGATGAGGAGGTTAATTTATCTGTTTCGTATTAATAATACATTTGACTTCCAATTAAAAAATTCATATAAAATGAAATAGATAATATATACAATTTTAACCGTTGCTTTAATTATAATAATAATTACAATTGTTATAATATTCCTCGCCTCCTTACTATAAAAATCATTGACCGAAAAAATAGATCCCGTTTGAGTGCGGCTTTGACCCTAAATCGTCCGCCCGTATCCCATTCTCAATTCGATTCTTCTAATTGCAGTAATTTTTTATCATTTTTGACGTAGAAATTTGTAATGGTTTGCACTCGGTAACCACTTGGTAACGCGATGCTGCATCCGTACGAAGAAAAGGATACAGAATGAAAGTTCCGTGGAATGGATAGATAAGGATTGATCCTGCACCGGAATGGCCACTTCAGTGGGAATCCTCGACGGGGAAGATATCACCGCTGAAGGTATCCACAACGCAGTTCTCGAATCACCAATCGATCTATTCACTTCTGAGAAAATTCACAGGATAGGAAGCCTCCAAAAGGGGCATTCACTACCTCAGGAATCTTAACTCTGAAAAGAGTCAAGGCGTGGATTGAAAATCAAAAGCTGTCCTAAAATATACGAAAATGTATATTTCCCACAGCAGGTAATGTTCTGAATGGAGTACCTTCCCGTCCGGGCTATTACATTATGTTCATTAACTTTGTACAAGTAAGAATACATACACCTTAAAGATAAGTACAAATAGTTAAGAACTCTTGTTACTTACTTGTCTCAGTCTTTAAATATTGTTAATAAATAAACAAAACAATAACATTACGTTTTCACTTCGTATTGCAATCACTATTACAGTCCTCTTTCGTGGATACGTGTGCGCCATCTACATTACACTCTGGCACTAAGTTCAGTCCACCGTAACTAAATACTGTATATAACTTCTGTATAGTCGTGTTGTAACTCACGGTTACAAATTGTCTTACTTCTTCCCGCCACAATTACGCTAACCACTTCCACAATCGTATCATGAACTATCGTAATAGTATTTTTTCTCCTGCTCTTACTCACCAGCCTATACCACGAATGAAATCAAGGTTCATTAGAATGACCCACATAATAATAGTTAACCATAATATTTGGTTAGCAGCCAAAAAGTGTTGCCCATCAACTTATCTTAACTAAATACAAAGCAAGAAGCAATACCAAATCGCACTTAGTTTCGACCTGAACTTTGATGGCCATGCCATCCTTGTTTATTAGTGGAAGCCAAATTAGAGGCATGTTACTGTTAATAAAAAAGATGGGGAATTCCAAAATAACCCCCACGAAGGAGGTAAGTAGTCAATAAATCAAGAAAAAGCTGCTAACTTTTATCTTTAGCGGTTAAACTCCGTTATTACCTCTTTAATTAATATAGAACCCCCTTAGTATAACAATTACACTACTTTTTCAAGGTAGAGAAGAGATGCTTTTTCAGGGACTGTCACTTCAAGAATTAATTACTCTTTTTAGCATCTTCAATGCTACGTTTTAAATATAAGCTATTCAAATAAATAAGAAAAATAATAACTATTAAAAATATAATTAGAACAAATGAAAAAAATAAGTGTAATCTAAATTCATTAAATAGCGTCTTAGTTACTAAAGTAGAACCTTCCGCTATAAAATTATAAGGCCCCTGCGCACCTAATATCTCACTTCAACCTTGATCAATAACGTTATTATAGGCCCCACCAATGTAAAGCGGAAACCGAATACAATAATTAGTAGATAAATAAGGTAAAAATCATATAGACCCCATTATAGTCATAAAAAAGTAAGCCCCACCAGAAACTACTTGATACTTTCCCATCTGAGAATTGCCTAGTAGTACCGCAACTCAAGCACCCGTGCCACTAATAATTTAAGCCCCATTTTAAGGGGCAAGGGCAACATTACTGCACATGGACAAGAAAATAGTAATCAACTTATAACTCTCCCCCCAAAAACTGAAGCCCCCGTAAGACCTAGCATTCCTCAAATTATAGTCATATTGACGTTATCTCCCACTCCGTGACAACCACCACCAGCAAATCTTATTCCAGTTAGATAGTATCTCAAACGAACAGAATAACACAATAAAACCCGGCCAAAAAAGGAACGCCACAGAGTTAAATTAGCTGTATTTAAACAAGATAAAGTTAACGGCATTTGATACACAACCCCCCTATACAACGAATATCTTGAGTATCCCGAGCCCCGTGAATGATAGCACCCGCGCATAAAAACAATAAAGCCTTAAAAAGAGCATGTTTAAAAAATGAAAAAAGCTAATATAGAAAACTATTGATAAAATTATTATTATTAAACCTAACTGACTTAAAGTCGATAAAGCAATAATTTTCCTTAAATCATATTCGTAATTAGCCCCCATGCCGACCATAAATATAGTCAAACCAGAAAGAAGTAACAATACTCGACCCGCAAAACTATAGTTAAAACAACACTAAAACGGATTAATAAGTACACCCCAGCAGTCACCAATGTAGAAGAGTGAACCAACGCAGAAACAGGAGTAGGAGCAGCCATAGCCGCCGGCAGTCAAGCCGAGAAAGGAATTTGAGCTCTTTTTTGTTATGCCGGCCAACACAATAAGAGTAATAATAACTATTATCTCATCTCTCCCCCTTAAGCCATTTAAATAAAACATACAATTTCAACTACCGTAATTTATTATTCAAGCAATAGAAACTAAAATACAGACATCCCCGATTCGATTAGTTAACATACCAGCATTATAAGATCGTATGTTCTGATAATAAATAACTAAACAATAACTAAACAGTAAGACACAATAAGACAGTAAGCCCATCTCACCCTAATAGAATACTAATAATATTAGGAGAAATAATTAACAATATTATTGATAAAACAAACATAAGTACTAAAAAATAAAACGATTAATATAAAAATCGCTAGACATATACTGTCCTCTATAATAAATAACTATACTAGAAATATATAATACAAATCTTATAAAAATTAGAGACATCCAATCCAATAAAACAGTCATAACAATAGAACTTCTATTAACTCTAATAATTTCCCACTCAATAAACAAACTAACATAAAAAATCAGTAGACTAACTCCCCAAACAAAAAAGATAAATTAAAAATAAAAGGAAACACAAAATAAATAATATAAATAGGATATGTTCACACCACAACTCAGGAGTCATTACTACAGACCCTCTTCAGTACCAAAAAACAAAATTTTAACTAAACTACCGAAGTAATAATAATCAATTAAACTTAAAACCATAGAAAACTTGGCCCAAAAAAAGGATTAAAAGATTCAAAGGAAATCAATGAATAAATAAAAAATAATATTCAAGAATAGTCCCCCTCCCCTTACAAGAATACAGACCAGAATAATATTTGCCATGTTGAGTACAAGAATATAAATATGAAGTATAAGCAGCTCTAAAAAAACGACATTAAACCCACCCCAATTATACTTAAAAAAGATCATCCAATAACACCATTTAATAGACTAATTTCTCCTAACAAATTTAAAGTATGGGGGCCGCCATATTAGTAATACTAAGTAACAATCATCAGAGGGTTATACTAGGTAGAAAAGATAACATCCCTTTATTAATAAGTAAACTTCGGCTCCCCAAACGTTTATAAGAAATATTAGCCAAACAAAATAGACCACAAGAACACAGCCCGTGACTAATTATTATAACTAAAGCTCCCCTAAACCCCCATACACCCATAGTTATAATACCCATTAACACTAATCCCATATGAGCAACAGAAGAATAAGCAATTAAAGATTTAACATCCACTTGACGTAAACAAACCAAACTAACAACCCAAACCCCAACAATTCTAATCGCAAATCACAACAAATTTAACTTAATAGCAATCACTTCCAAATAAGGGTAAACACGCAATAAACCATACCCTCCCTATTTTAGAAGAACTCCCGCAAGAGAACCACTAACAGGAGCCTCTACATGCGCCCTAGGAAACCATAAATGAACTAAAAATATTGGTATTTTAACTAGAAATGCCAAAACCATAGCGCAATATCATAAACAATCTAATAAAGAAATATCAAAATTAACGAACCACAAGTAATAGAAAACAAGACAACCCCGGAACCCTTCCAAATACACAATACCCACGAGTAAAGGCAAAGAAGCTAACAAAGTATATAATAACAAATAAATCCCAGCCTGCATTCGTTCGTGCTAATATCCTCACCCCAAAATAAAAAAAAACAATGTAGGAATCAAAGATCCCTAAAAAAACAAATAAAACATAAAAAGATTAGAAGAAATTAAGTTCAAACAAAACAAAAAAAGTAATATTAAAACTAATCAAATAAAACCAACACTATAAAAAGAAGAAAATAGAATTCTTCCGCTAGGCATAATTATCAAAAGAACAATTCACACGCTCATCAGCACTAAAGAGTAAGATACATTATGAAACCAAAAATTATAACCTAAACATAACGGGTGGAATCTCATACATCTCTTAACAATTAACAAAAAATAAAATATATAAAATAATAACAAACAAAAATTCTGAACAACTCATCATATTTTTACTATAAATTCTAATGGGATTAAAAACACTGTAAATATTAAATACTTTAACATTGTAATACAACCAAGGACCCCTAATAATCATTACCATGACTACGGACAATAGAAACCAAGACAGACAAGCCTAGACTACCCTCGCAAACACAAAAGGTCAAAAATAAAAGTCTAAAGGAAATTTCACTATAAAATTCCCTGAATCTAAAAAAAAAGTATTAAAAATATACTCAAAACAATTATTTCCAAGCTAAGAAGAATTATTAATAAATGTTTCCGTTGAGAAACAAAACATCATACACTTATAATGAAAAGCAAAAGAGAACAAATAAAATTAATTAAGACTGACATAAGCCTTCATAATTTAATAAAAATAATGGTCTTGTAAATCATAAATGAGCCAATTTTACCCTGAAAGCATAGAGAGAAAATATTAACATCTATCTTCAGTCCCCAAAACTAATATTTTTATTAAACTACCTCTTGATATCAAATTAACAGTAATCTTATTACTAATTCTAATATTATTAACCTTTCTCTTCACCCAGTTAACTCACCCCTTATCAATAGGACTTACCTTAATAATCAATACAACTATTACATCATTAATAATTGTCGCCCTCTCAGAATACCCTTGATTTTCCTACGTACTTTTCCTCGGTGTCATATTAGTACTATTCACCTATGTAACTAGATTAGCCTCAAATGAAATATTCCGCCTCAACACGAAAACAATAATCCTAGCACCAATCATTGTTCTTATAATTATTGCAATTATAACCGCAGACCCGTACTTGACCGCAACCCCCCACCCCTTCAAGACTCACTACAAACATTCATTGAGCAACAAGAAACTCCCTTAATAACATTTTACAATCAATCAATAGCTGCCATTACATTAACTCAAGCAAAATACCTTTTCATTACTCTTATTGCAGTAGTAAAAGTAACATATCTACAAAAAGGGCCCCTTCGACCTAACAAATGTTATGTCAAGACCAATTCCAAAAAAACATCCCCTATTCAAAATTGCTAATAACGCCCTAATTGACCTTTCCGCCGCCTCAATATTTCTTACTGATGAAATTTTGATCATTATTAGGTCTTTGCTTAATTATTCAAATTATTACAGGACTATTCCTAGCCATACACTACACTTCCAGAGTTGAACTCGCATTCGATAGAGTCATACATATTCGTCGAGATGTAAATTTTGGATGACTATTACGGACCATATACCAGGTGTATGCATAAGTAGTTTCCGGTTTAACTAAGAGATAGCGCCAGCGAAAAGTACGCAGCGTATTCATTTGACACATACGTCATTTTGTTCGTTTGACATTAAACTACAAACACACACAAGTTGAGTCCTCCAAACACTAGCGTCTTTGTTTTATCCTTCAGTGATCATGTCGAAGTTTGTGCCTGAGAAAGAACATTTGCGGCACGCATTGCTTTTCTTATTTAATCAAAAGAAAAAGGCTGTTGAAAGTCATCGTGTGCTGGTAGAAACATATGGTGAACACGCTCCATCGATTAGAACATGAGAGACATGGTTTCGACAATTTAAAAGTGGTGATTTTAATGTGAATGACAGTACGCGCTCTGGTAGACCACAAAAGTGCGAAAACGAGCAATTGCAGGTGTTATTGGAGGATGACCCAACTCAAACTCAACAGCAATTGGCAAAAGCATTAAATGTGTCTCAAGAAACAGTCAGCAGACGTTTACGAGCAATGGGGAAGATTAATAAACTGGGTAAATGGGTCCCACACGATTTGAATGAACGTCAAATGGAAAATCGCAAAGTCACTTGTGAAATGCTGCTTCAACACCACGAAAGAAAATTCTTTTTGTATCGAAGTGTGACGGGTGACGAAAAATTGATTTATTTTGAAAACCCGAAGCGGAAAATATCGTGGCTTTCACCTGGCGAAGCCGGTCCTTCAACACCAAGGCCAAATCGCTTCGGCAAGAAGACCATGCTTTGTGTCTGGTGGGATCAGAGCGGTATTGTGTATAATGAACTCTTGAAGCCCGGCGAAACCGTTAATGCACAACGCTATCGCCAACAAATGATTAATTTAAATCACTATTTGATTGAAAGACGACCGGAATGGGCCCGAAGACATGGCAAAGTGATTGTGTTACACTACAATGCGCCGTCTCACACAGCAAAACCAGTGAAAGACACCTTGAAATCGTTTGGATGGGACATCCTTCCGCACCCGCCGTACTCCCCAGACCTGGCGCCATCTGACTATCACCTCTTCGCATCAATGGGGCACGCGGTCGCAGAGCAGCACTTCAGGAATTTCGAAGACGTTGGAAAATGGCTCGACGAATGGTTTGCCGCAAAAGACAAGCAGTTTTTCTGGCATGATATGCATCAATTAGCTGAAAGATGGGCGAAATGTGTAGAAGCCGATGGCCAATATTTTGAATAAAAACAAAATTAATTTCCCTTGAAAATTATATATATATATATAAAGTGACTGTATATGAGAGATCGCCCCACGCTTTTCTTTTTAGTCATTATTTTCTACTTTTTAGTAGGAATTGTTTAAGAAAAGAATGCCTTTAAAAAGCTATTTTATTAATTATTTTCCTCAAGCTTTGTCAACCAAATCCTAAAGTGTTCGGCAACCAGCAAAACCCCATATCATTGCTGGTTAGTATTTATTTTAGGATAAAGAAGTTTGTATTTAAAAAAAATAAAACATGCTTTTAAAACATATATAGAAATATATGAAAGTAACAAAGGAATATTGTATTGTCCGCCGTACGTCGGACGTACGTCGGACGTACGACGTACGTCGCTGTGCAAAATTTCAATATTTCATACTGTTACCTTTCAGTATATTTGTCCCTCCCCTATCCCAGCCTGTCTAAAGGCCATCCATAAAATTCAAGTATCTAATTCCCACCCTTCCTCTACTGCAAACAGTTCCCTGTTCACCGACATTTCAGCTTTATTCTCCATTATTTCGAAATAGCAAGGCTTAAATTTTTCAATATTAACGAATTCCAAAAAATCCTTTCTTATCTTATAATTTATCCAGCAAATTTGACCTTCTAGTTTACCCCTCTACAAAACTTAACCCGGAGTTAAGAGGGCTCCTCGCTCCTCCCTCACCCCCCCCCCATTTTTAACATTTTTCAAAACAGGGGAAGGGCGGGCAAAGTGAAGCTTGGGGGCAAACTGGAATGTCGTCATTTTTGAAAACATACACAAGAGACCAAGACACGTTTGGTACCCCTGAAGAGAGCCAAGTGGCCTGGCCCTATGACGTAACGGAAAATTTCGCGAACTGCGGTGAGCATCAGTAATAGAGAGAGGGAAAACGTTTGACACGAAAGGACTAGTTTTCAGAAGACCGGGAAGAACAGAGGTGTAGTTGCCGAGTATTCAATGGAAATATGTATTCTGTAGCCAGGTGAGTAGAGTATGATTTATAGTACAAATTTATGAAATGGTGTAAAGTATGACATATGTGAGTGGGGAGGGGGGAGGCGAAAATGTGAAACGTGTTGAATCGGGCAAAGAGGAATAACAGATGGCGGAGAAAGTGGAAGTGTTCCACTGTGCCCGTATTCAGTACTGAAACAATCAGTGTAGGGTTTATGCGACAGGTGCTTGGTTAATAAAAATTTAAATAAGGAAGAAAGTCATTATTACACCATATTAATGATCGATAATATTATTGAAACAATATTATTTCGCAGTGACAACGTTGTTCTCCCTCACAAAGGAAAGTAATGCTTGTGGTGTTGTAGCCTGTAAGTTGAACCACATAAGGAATGTAGTGCATGTGTGACGTGTGACATCTACGGATGTTGCTTGTAATTGTCTTAAGGCCGCTTTAGACGATACAATTTCTCGTACAGTGAATCTTAGCGAAAGCAGTGTGCCAGCGCAAAAAAGGAAAGAAGTTATGGATTTATACCATAGCATCTTGCCCTATTTGTAGCATTCTTGCTTTCACAGTCTGGCAGTACTGCTAATTGTAAGATTCATCGTAGCATAAATGCTGTCGTCTAAAGCGGCTTTGATTTGTGACGAGCAATATATAGATCCTCCACGTGAAGACTAGCTTCAGTGCATGATTTGTCTCGGGTGGTCTCATGAAATGTGTTTGGAAATAGGAGATCCTGCCGTGATAATTTGCGATTTTTGCAGCTAAATGTTGAACTGTTAGACAGTCATGATCATGTAATGTAGCTTCCACACATGTGTTTCTTGCTTGTATTTTTATATTCCATACTATTTTCTTTGTTACAAAGATTTAGCCATAACGTATTGTAAGTCTGTTTAGTCATTCCTGATTCTTTAGTACTAAACTCGTAATTTGTTCTCAACATGTAATAGAGTGGGGGGGGGGGGGGGTTGGAGCGAGGAGTCATCTTAATAACTAATTAATCTAAGTTACAGTGTAGTCAGCATCTTTTCTGCTTACGAAAGTAGTATCTCAACGTATGGTGCAACACTATTCTAGTACTCACACGCTTCTAAGCGGGCAAGGAATTTCGCATGTCGATGCTAAATCTTGTCCATCATCCACATGTTCCACTGTTTTCTTTCCGTTTTACTGTCAACTGTGGCAGAAGGTATAGGCTTTCCATACATGTATCAAACATTGGGTTATTGTGGGTTGTTCAGGCATTATTACGCCACTTACAAGTTGTGTTCCGCTTTGCCCGCCCTTCCCTATTTCGAAAACTAAGAGTACTATAAAAAATTTAAGTTCATAACGCACTAGAACTTACAAGTTACTATAAAATACAATGGACAGCGAACTCGAGATCTTGTCCATTGATGAGTGATACGTTTTAAAAGATTATGACGTCATTATTTAATTGAAGTCTCAACACTCATCAATCGACAAAATGTCGAAGTCGCTGTCCATTGTATTTCATAGTAATTTGTAAGTTCTAGTGCGCTACGAAATTACATTTTTATATTACTCTTAGTTTTTTTAATATTTTGAAAAATTATTAAAAAGAGGGAGGTTGGAGCGAGGAGCCCTCTTAATAACTAATTTATCTCATTTTCACTGTAGTCAGCATTTTTCTGCTTAAGAATTTTTAAAATTATATAATACAAGCTTAACCTTGGTATAATGAGCGTATTGCAGGTAATAAATGACGAAAAAAATAATTACTTGCGAGACCTCTGGACGAGATGAGCCTTCATCTGGATGAGAAGAAGAGAAGAAAGAGGAACATCTTCGCCCTGGGCGGACTTTGAACCCATAAAGGTCTGTAGCATACGCAGAAGAACCTCTTAATGATTACGGCTACCCAGGTGGTCATAGTGAATCTACAGGAATGGACCTATCACTATATTTCTTCTGCGTAATAATATCGATAAAATGTCACATTTAATTTTGACGGGATTTTTTAATTTTTATTTATTCATGACTTTTAGGCAATTTTCACTCAGGCCGGGAAAGGGAAGCGGAGAGAAAACTACGATCCGGCATTTGCATGGCGTGACAAAAATTCTGAGTCAGAATAGGCGGCCGTTGGCATCGTTCCCAGAACTTTCCAATGGCTAAGTCAGCTTTCTACTAACTTAGCTACGGTGGTTTATGTGGGCAATATTGTTATTTTCTTTTTAGTACGTGTTTAGTATTACTTCATTGTCTTTTCATCAGTACTTACTGATTTTAATGTCATTTACATAAAGTATATAAAAAGATTCTGTGTTATGAGTTTTTCGAAGATCTTTTAATCTTTGTAATCAGCTGTCTTACACAGTTAACGGCTATAATTTCGATATTTTTCATTGTACAATGTTTATTCTACAAGAATTTTTCCATTCAAGAGTACCTGGAATTAATTTAAACGTTCCCTAATAAACAAATGCAAGTGTAATAACATCAGAGCTAGAATTTCATGTAAACATTATCTGTATGATGTACATAAAGCAATAGGGATTTCGTGGTTTTCTTCTAAGCGCAAGATGGCGGATGGCCGCAGCGCAAGATTGATGGGCAGCCATTTTTAGCTTCACAATTTGATAGTCTGCTTCTATTCTAATTCCTCCATGGGTGTAATGAATTACAGTGACAATACTGAGAATATTTTGTGAATCTAATGAAGGAAAAAAAAAAGATAATGAACAATGCGTTTGAAACGTCCTATTTCCGAGATAACCCGCATAGAAATTTCGACCTCACTCAAAACTGAATCAAGCTTCCTTTGAGAAGCGGGACAAATTAATATAAGCTTAGCAATCAAGCCAAAAGAAAAAGGGTTTCCGACCAGGTAGCCGTGTGGTCTGAGGCGGTAGGCCAACGACTCGAAGGTCGCTGGGCCGGGGAATGGATGTTCGTGGATTTTAACTAGCAGGGCCTTAACAATATAATCGTGACGGACCGAAGTCAAAAGTTACTAGAAGCACCCATACACAATAAAGTTGACCAAAGTTTGTCAAGAAGGTTTAAACAAGATTGAGTCAATAAATCTAGTTTACAAAATAAAGGTTGAAATAACATTGACAGGACAAGAATGGCGACCATGTTTCTAGCAAGATTCGAACACTCTCACTTGACACGTGAAGATTGTTCAAAGGTTATTCATTAGGAACTTGTCATATCAAGGTTACTTCAAGGCTGTGACATGGTTCAAACCAGGTTCTTTCGTGCTTGTAATGAATGACCATGATTGTGTCACCGACACCGCGAAAAAAATATTGTTTTAATAAACGGAATTATGTTTATTTTTACAGTAGTTTTAGAAAAAAAATGTTATGTTGATCACATCCTCTCTTTATGCCATTATGCATCTTGTTCTCCCGTCTTGAGGTATAGTTGAATGCTTTCCCACTTGTCTACGGCTAGATTTGAACCTTGTGATTTTCAGTCCGTGCTTTAACCAATTCACTGCAGTGGAATCTGTTGAAATAAAACATCCACTATGCATTTCGTCAACTCAGATATGGATTGTAGTGATATAGAAAGGATTTCCATTACAGAATAATTATAAGCACAGAGTGTGTAGAAGTTTTACGTAGTACTTTATTTTCCCATTACACAGACGTTTTCATGTCAGTATCACCGTATTCTGGCAAGTCTCTCAAATTTTTCTCCTCCGGGTTTCCAACATTTTAGCTTTACATTTTAAGAAAAGCCGCTTTTTGCAATTTATGAATGAAACATGAAAAATGATGACAACTCGTAAACAGAATTAGTTAGAGAAATCAAATAACAAAATTATAGTATTTCTATTGGCTTTTGTTTGATAAGCAACCTTCCAAAACCTTCAGAATGATTTCAACATTCAAATTTAATAAATGCTCTCCTGGACTGGCCCATCAGGAAAAGTAGAATCCTGTTTTTTTTTAAATACACCGTAAATATTAAGAGAAAAGAAATTTGTCTTTATTAGTCTAATTACACTGTAATTTCTCTAATTAGAGACATTTGAGAAATATTAAGAGTCTTTAGAAATTACTAACATGCTTTTCCTGAAATAGATGAATAGCCGTTGTATTACTTTCTTTCACCTATCAGGACTGTGTCATAATTATGTATTGTATAAACGAAGACACACTGTCACTCTCAAGAGGACAAATTTGGACGTGTATTATTCCTTGGCAGTGATATTAATATTAGTCTGAAGTAAACTTCTTAAGAAACCATAATCTAGAAACAACAACCTAAGTTTTACTAATTGTTACAATAAATAATGTATTATTTGTGAATACGTCATATGATTTTATTTCTATGTAAATAGAGATACGCCTTATTCAGTATCCAAGTTACATTACTGATAATGTTTTAACTTTTTAACTTTTTACTTAAAGTTCTTACTTTAAGACATTTCCCAATCTCAATAAGCATTAACCTCTTTGCTTACATTGAATAACTCAAAAAATATAGTCACCATTAACCAAAAATGTTCATTTTTCCATATGCAATTAAAAACTAAAAATAATTCCTTTCTGATCACAACCTGAAATTTGATGTAGGGTCTAAATACATTTGATGTATCTACAATGCTTTTAGTTTTTTGAAAATTTCTTTTACTCATATGTTTTATTTTTTAGAACTTCAAATATTGATTTTTCAGTTCAACATCATCCAAATTCCTCCGTGTTGTGTATCAAATGAAAATGGAAAGGAAACTTCACAAAATGGTTTTAGCTTCATTTATCTAATCTGTCTGGTTCATGAGTTATGACCAATTTTCGTCTCATTGCGTTTGTAACTTTAGTAGAAAATTAAATACAGTTCGAAGACAGATTGAAATTTTCACTCCACGCAAGGAAGTAATGTAACGTTAGTGGAAGTTGAGATGATTGGTGCAGAATGGTGTAACCCACGATGACATTTTCTTCATATTTTTTGTTCGTTTTTTGACACTCAAATTCAGATATCTGTATACCAAAATATCATCCTAAGTACCTTAAATTGTTTTGATGGTGTAATTAATTAATTTGATACTGTAATTACTATGCCGTCATTTTTTCTAAACAATTTTGCAGTGTTGATTATATCAGGAGCTTTCAAACTTTTAGATGGCGTACCACTAAGCAGAAATTCATACTTTCGCGTACCACAAGTAATATTACGGAGTTTTCAATGCTAATATTTAAAACTACATTATTATATTGGAAGTGGTGTTTATATTGATGAGACAGAATATTTTTTTTTAGTAGTGTGTTTATCTTGTAATCAGGAGTGTGACAGGACCCGCGTGCCCATGAGAAACAGTGAACGCGGTAAACTTTTTATGGTCTGTGCGTTTGCTCATTTCTATATACGTTATATATAATTATTCTAAAGATATTAAGAGTATAAAGATTCTAGATTGACGTCACAAGAAGTAAACCTTCCCGTCAATGACTGATTATAAAAAGTATATTCATTTTTCCTTTAATGATGCTAAAGCGGCAGAAACTAAACTTATTCAGAAGGCCGCTAGAAGGGACAAGTACCCATGGTGGAAAACTAATATTAAAAAAGTAGTTAGAAGGAATAATTACGTTAATAATTTCTGTCTACTAACAAAAGATAATGTTTTATTATGAATCACATCTAGAACTTGTGAATTTAGTTAAAACCCAATGAAGATATTATACTTAGAAGTTCGCCACATGCTTCAAGTTATTGTATTGGCTGTATAGTAGTGAGAGTTGCTGTCAAACAGCCAGAGGAAGAGGAAAAGGAAAATAACTCTCTACACATATATTATCTTGTTTTAATATTTTACAGCTGTGAAGTCAACGAATTTCCACTGGCTTCTGTTAGCGCCTGAGATATAATCATTCGTCAGCTCTAGCGAGGTCGCGTTGGTAGTAGCGCCACTACGTATGTAAGTCGTGGTTTGGGGCACACTAATCACTCCAGAGCTTACCAGCGAGTAAAATAGTTTTAAAGAAGTTGCTCATGTAGGGAGGATTTGCTACTATGTTGAGGATACATATCTTCTGCACTATCATGGTCAAGTCAGTTGCAGGAAGAAAGTCTGGACAGAATGCGAACAGTATCCAGTAGCTTCTCTATAAGGTTGTAAGTTTATAAGTGAAGAAAACCATCGCTGTGGCCTGCGTAAAATCCTATCTAGTAAGGATCTGAATACTAGAAGACGGTGATACATTTTCGTTCGAGGTTTGTCTCCTGCTGTACTCAAGTCTCTCAAACTTGATATCTTCAAAATCCAACGTCAGAAGATTGGTGGACGTGTGGTTAGCTTTCTAAATTAATGAAGATAAGACATTGTCAGCGAGAACGATAATATAAACTTAGGTAGGATTGCGTTCAGCATTATCTGCGTTAGCGAACTTTAGGCGAGTGTTGTACATGGACATAGTACGGGAACTATATATGTTATTTAGTGGATACTCACGGTACTTACTTCATATATGTTTAATCTCAGTTTCGAGGAAGAGAACTGATAAATACGTATATTTCACATATAGACTAGTCTTCGTATAATAATTTCGATAATCTTTAATGCAAGTTAATTACTTAATTAACATTAACACACAAGGAAAAACCCAACTCTGCGATTTAAGCACGTCATACAGGGGAAAGCCAAACTTAAAGTAAGTGATATATAAAGAAGCGTACGCGCATAGAAAATTCATACAGAAAGAAAACCATTATATACATATATTTTCATTGCGTTTGGAGCTCATACGAAGTGAATAGAAAAACTAAAATAGCTCTATAGTTAAATCAATTTTATATATAGAACATTTATCATATATCTTTCTTTGCATTTTGCAAGAAAAGACAGTTTATTTGATATTTTAACAACTTGCAGGTGCATGTAGGTATTTTATTTTGTGCAAGTGTTCATTTTCTTTATTTACTATCGTTGCTTAGCAAAGAGATTTATAAATGTGATTTTCTGATTGGTACTTTTGTGAGCCAATCCAGTACTTGATCACAAAAGTACTTTGTATTTGTAAAGGCTATTCTTCCATTGAACTGATATGACATATCTGGACTGATAGTTCACCAGTGAACTAGTTCTGTTATGCTGGACTGGTATTAGATATTGGTCTGAAATTACTTATCTGGATTGATCTCTTGCAGTGAGCTGAAACTACTTGCTTGGACTACACGCGAGTTATTTTCATTCTTTTTAACTTTATTGAACTTTCATAGTTGAACTATTTTGAAGTAAAGGGAAATTGTTGAGGTAAGTTCTTTTCTAGGAAAGCCCCGGAGAATGCTGTATGCCAGAACTGGGTCTATTAGTCTAGCACCTTATGTTCATATTCTTTGTATATTAATTGCTTTTTCGTATGTTCTTTGTTATTAGCGCATGTTCAATAGTAGTCGTGATTGTTGATGATCTCTCCCCCGTTTCAGATTATTGTTATTCGATGTGCATCTTTCTTTTAGTAGTTATGTCGGTAAACAAGCCGTCGTCAAGATGTTTGTAAGCATAAGTTATGGTCTTATATACTCTGTACGAAGATTATTTTATTAACAGTCGGCACGATAGGTATGGATACTTGTTCACATGAGTCTATTCTTATGTAAACGTATAGGAAGTTGTGTACCGAGTAAGAGACAACATACGTCTTATAGTATACCACGGGTGTATCGGAGGTCATGTAACTTGAGGATAGCTACATATGTTTTGTAATACAAGGATAATAATACGTACTATCCCACATAGCAAAATGACGTCCCAGGGATATCTGACGGATCTCCTGGCAGGATATCGGGACGTCCGTAGGACGTCCTGTTTAAGTCCCGTTTACATCCATGGGACGTATAGTTATAATTAATCCTTCGTATAACTATACGAAGGCATATCCTTCGTATAGTTATAATTAATTAAATAATAATAATAGTAAGGTCAATTTAATTTATAGAAATTCCAGGTAGGTAATCCCGCACGGCTTTCCGGGGGACATCCAGGGGACATCCATACGGGATGAACTGTTTGTATTGCCCACAGAGTTATCCCACGGACGTCCTTAGGACATCGCTATGGGAGCAGGACCATTCTGACTGTAATGGGATCTAAATGGGACGTCCCAGGGACGTACTCTGCTATGTGGGATTATGCATACTTATGTGTGTTCAACAATAAATACAATTAATCTATCTTCTGGTATTCTGTGTATGTTTGAAGGCTATTCAGTATCAGCATAAGTTACTTATACGTCATAATTAAAAATATAGCAGAATGATCATAATAATACTATATTTTCGTCTTATAGTATTTTAAATAAAAATATATATATCTTCACTAATATTCTTGATTAATGAATATTGAAGTAATTGATTCTCTCTTGCTTTACTTCACATATGACGTAGACATGAACATTGAATTGTAAATTACTATCTAGGATTGATAGTACACTCATCTCAATATATATTAAACTTTTCTTTATTGTAATATCTGAAGTAAACATCCACAATATTATCTTTCATAACAATTATGCTTCTGGACAAATAGATGCTAAGATTTGAACTATTGTTCAGATATCTGTCCTGACATAGGACAACATGAAGACTACCGCGAGGATGTGCTTGCCTACACATCCGGACACTCGGACCTCTGACATATAAGAAATCTAAACAAGGTTTGTCTTCCCTATGGGTTTTTAAGTTCTGCATATACAAGCAGAAGGTTCACTTCCAAATGCACAAACACTTCCATAAATACTGAAATAGCATTCGAATTTTGTAAGACGGAAGTAATTCTAGACGATGAAGTTACAAATCGTGAAATAGCAGCGGAACTCTGTACCACAAAAGTAATTCTAGACGATGAAGTTACAAATCGTAAAATAGCAGAGGAACGCTGTATCACAGAAGTAATTCCAAACAAATGCGTACAACATCTTGACGACGGCTTGTTTACCGATCTATATACTTAAAGATAGATGCGCATCGAATAACAATAATCTGAAACGGGGTAGAGATCATCAACAATCACGACCACTATTGAACATGCGCTAATAACAAAGAACATACGAAAAAGCAATTAATATACAAAGATTATGAACACGAGGTGCTAGACTAATAGACCCAGTTCTGGCATACAGCAATATTAACTTCGTATTCGGGGCTCTTTTGAAATAAGACGATATTACTTTTTTTTTTAAAGTAATATAAACTTAAGCTTATAGCGTACCACCTAAGAACCTTCCGCGTGCCACCTAAGAACCTTCCGCGTGCCACAGTATGAAAGCCCTGCATTACATCGTTTCTGTACCAAGTTAATATCAATAGTTTCAGAAACACTATAGAAACTACAGTACATGTATGCAATGCTATATAGAAAGTTGAAGCTATATTTGGATTTATCTTCTCAGTTGATAACATTCATTTAACCTCACATAATCATCCTATTTTTTATATTATTAATTTTTTTTTCAAATAATGCTTTCCTTTCTTTCCAGATTGGACGTTCTCTGATTTCTCCACCAATCATCAACATCAGGGTTGGACTACTTTGCGTAATTCCATCTTCTGGTCGCGTAGAATGAATAGGCATTTATAAAGAAAACCATTGTATAATATATATATAATGTATAATTATTAATTATAGGTTATAATTACGTTGTAATTATATTTGTGTATCTGTATTGTCACTCTCAGCAAATATAATATTGAGTAACAAATAATTAACATAGTAATTTATTAATGAGAACCCTATAACATACAGAGAAAGCAAGGAGTTCTATTTTATGAAAATGTGATGCAATCTCTGTTCTTCCATTCAGGGACATTTAGGAGCCATGACAGATATTGGAGAACAAGTTTATTTATTTATTATAAATTACATTGAAACCTTTTACATAAGTTGATTTATTTTATATTACACAACTGATAATATACTAACTTATGGCCTTTCGTAAAATTACATAATTAAATGTATAAATACAGTGGAACTTCGATATATCGAACCTCAAAGGGAACGAGAAAACTTCGAAATGCCGAGGTTCGATTTATCAAAATGATTTCTGACTGACTGCGATATATAGATGTTCACAAAAACAAAATCTAAGTTTCTCACACCCGCACTTTTCTGTCAAACTGGACTCGGGCTAACTGATGACAACTAGGGGTGATGGTGCATGCAATAACAACTGTAAACAATGGTGGGGGTTACAGATTACAACATGGACGATTGTCGTTCAAAGAACGAACTGAGTTTCGTCTAAATACAGTACAGTATTATAGATTTTATCAAAACAACTTCGATATATAGAGGTTTTCCAATCAAAACTTCGATATATAAAGGTGCGGTACCAAGACAAGCAAGTATGAAAATTCGAAATATCGAGGTCTTCCTGACCAGTCCTTCGATATATAGCTAGAGATAAAAATACGCATGGGAGTGATAGCAGGTTCAAGGAGAATGGAAGAACTTCGATTTATCAAGAAATTCGATATATCGAGGTTCCACTGTAATAATTTATTTATTTAAAAGTTTTATTTATCATTCTTACATTAAGAAATTATACATTAAAAGGGAACACCAAATGAAAATAATTTCAGTTGTGTAATGCAAAGTGCGCGAACTGATTCTGATGTTTTTAAATTTGAAATAGACAAGTAGTTCGTGTGAGGAATTGAATTTAATACATATTATATATTGTGGAGTATCTACAGACTGGAATATTATCGGACGAGTGCGCCTGCGCATCACTCTTGCCCTTGATACGTCACAGGAACGGTGTAAATAAAGCTTTGAAAACGCTGTTTGGAACCAGCTATCGTAGCTAAATGCCCTAGGGATATTTTTCATGAGCGCTTGCGTTGCTTGTGATTAGGGTGAGTATGCTTGAAACACGTGTTTTATTGCGTGTTTTATTGTAAGGTAAGTGTAACACATGTTTCAATAGACATTTCCGTTTTCCCCGTCCTTATATATTTTACAGTACATCGGATTAAATAACATATAATGTTTTTTTTTTAATTTCAGCGCTACGGTTTTCCGTTACGTAGAAATATACCATAAAATACTGAGAATTCAATCTCCTACGTCATACAGCGAAAATCATCCTCTGATAGATTTGACGTAATCAATCCGTTGTATTTCCGTAGCTATATGCTTCTCCCTATGTTACGTTCCTTATTCAGAAGTTTGAAGACAAAAAAACAAAAAAGAGAAAGAACATTTACATCATCACTTAACGAAATAATTAATGTACAATCTGGAGAACACACTTCAATAAGTTTAAACACCAAAACATGTTTTTAATAACAGAAATTGCTCGAAACATAGACAGGGGACAGTCTTAACTTGCAATGTTCTTCTTATCGCTCGTTCGTGCAACTGTTGATATCTTGTAAATTTGGCTCAGTTGGTGAGCACATGCAACTTTTAATTTTTTATACTTTCACCTAAGGCTGTTCGAATCCTATCAATGGCCGTGTTTTATTTTACTTCACGAAACGCAAGAGTAACTTCAATGTGAAAGTTTCAATTTACGTTTTTGTTTCTTACATGCTTTTATTATTATTTTATACAATGACATATTAAAACTATTCAATATATTCACGGCCTACAAGTACGTTAAATTGTTAACAGATGGCAGTAACGAGCACTATTAATTCATGTGTTTTAAGTTCTTGAAAAATACTTCACTAGCATTCATTAAAAAAGTATACGATTGTCGGATGTAAAAACCCACATTTTTTACAGAAAAAAGAGGTAATTCTCTTTAAATACAAGAGTTCTAAAGAGCATTATTAGAAGATATCTTATGATTTAATCATGAAAATGAAAAAAAAAAGAGCTGATATAAATTAGTGTTGAAGCTACCAAATTATATCAATATCTTAAAAAGTATTAAAAGTAAAAATCAATTTTAAATGAATAAAACGAAATAAATGACGTGTTAAGGCATACAGAAACGCTATTCACCACTTATACTATTTCTTTCGATCCATTTTTGCGATCTCTTTTTAACAATACTAACAAATCAAATACCATTTGTATGTCAATGACAAGCAGTCGGAAGACTGATTACGTCATAACATGGCGCAAGGCTGAGACTCTTTTGAAGCAAGTCTCTATAACTCTTGATAGATTCATCACAGAAAGAAAAGAAAATGTTTTCCGTAGTCTGCTTTAATAGAAGAATTTTTTATTGCAATAAAAAAATACTAACCGGAAATGTCCATTGGCTACTCACCCAAATCGCAAGCAACGCAAGATTGAATAAAAATCAGCCCTAAGAAGGCGGCTTATGGAGTAGCAGACCCGGGTTCGTAACTCGGCGGGGTTGGGATGTTTTATTTCAAAAAATATTATTATACTCATATCTATTATTAAGGGTTAGGTTAGAAAATCAAGTTTAGTTGGTTCCTTTTCATTATACGAGATGCCACACTTTTCTCTTCTACTTCCCCACAACGCTGATAGGTGGCTCTGGAACGGGGTTAAAATATCACGGACGTAAGAATATAATAGGACTCGTAACAAACCAAAATTTATGGGCCGGAAGTGCGCCTTGAAACCATGTTGAATTGACCAAAACACTGCAACTGGCCATAAGAAGTAATGTTAATTGAGCAACTTTTAATTACAAATTTTAAATTTATGTGAAATAATTTAAGGTATGTGAAGGTTGCGTCCGATGAAACCGACCAAGAGGTACTAGGTGTATGCATAAGATTTTGCCGGTTTTTGTGGTAGAGAAACACGTAATTTTCAAGGGAAATTAATTTTGTTTTTATTCAAAATATTGGCCATCGGCTTCTACATATTTCGCCCATCTTTCAGGTAATTTATGCATACCATGCCAGAAAAACTGCTTGTCTTTTGCGGCAAACCATTCGTCGAGCCATTTTCCAACGTCTTCGAAATTGCTGAAGTGCTGCTCTGCTAGCGCGTGCCCCATTGATGCGAAGAGGTGATAGTCAGATGGCGTCAGGTCTGGGGAGTACGGCGGGTGCGGAAGGGTGTCCCATCCAAGCGAGTTCAACGGGTCTTTCACTGGTTTTGCTCTGTGAGACGGCGCATTGTCGTGTAACACAATGACTTTTCCATGTCTTCGGGCCCATTCCGTTCGTCTTTCGATCAATGCGTGATTTAAATTAATCATTTGTTGGCGATAGCGTTGTGCATTAACGGTTTCGCCGGGCTTCAAGAGTTCATTATACACAATACCACTCTGGTCCCACCAGACACAAAGCATGGTCTTCTTGCCGAAGCGATTTGGCCTTGGTGTTGAAGGACCGGCTTCGCCAGGTGAAAGCCACGATTTTTTCCGCTTCGGGTTTTCAAAATAAATCAATTTTTCGTCACCCGTCACAACTCAATACAAAAAGAATTTTCTTTCGTGGCGTTGAAGCAGCATTTCACAAGTGACTTTGCGATTTTCCATTTGACGTTCATTCAAATCGTGTGGGACCCATTTACTCAGTTTAATGATCTTCTCCATTGCTCGTAAAAGTCTGCTGATTGTTTCTTGTGACACATTTAATGCCAATTGCTGTTGAGTTTGAGTTGGGTCATCCTCCAATAACACCTGCAATTGCTCGTTTTCGCACTTTTGTGGTCTACCAGAGCGCGCACTTTCTTTCACATTGAAATCACCACTTTTAAATTGTCGAAACCATGTCTCACATGTTCTAATCGATGGAGCGTGTTCACCATATGTTTCTACCAGCACACGATGACTTTCAACAGTCTTTTTCTTTTGATTAAATAAGAAAAGCAATGCGTGCCGCAAATGTTCTTTTTCAGGCACAAACTTCGACATGATCACTGAACGATAAAACAAAGACGCTAGTGTTTGTAGTTTAATGTCAAACGAACAAAATGACGTATGTGTCAAATGAATACGCTGCGTACTTTTCGCTGGCGCCATCTCTTAGGTAAACCGGAAACTACTTATGTATACACCTAGTACGTGTGAGGATAAACAGGTAAACAATATTTTAGTTTTTTTCTTTAATAATAATAGTGAAATAATATCAGGTTTCAAGATTTGAATGATCACTGCTCTTGAGAAGGAAGTGTATTGCAATAACACTTATTTTATAATAATTAGTAGTTAAGGACAAAATTTAGATAATTAAAATTTATTTGCACATTCACAATATCGTCTGCTTCCTTTCCACGAAATATGCGCGATCCGCCATGTTGGAATGACAAACTACACTGTCACCCGTCCCATTTTTATAACATTGAGTGAATTGCTTGTTACTTGTCCTATTATATTCTTACGTCCATGTAAAATATTCCATGCTGTAGACGGACGTCATGTTATGCTACCAACGAAAATAGTAAAAGTGCTTGCTAGAAGTTCTCATGTATACCTCGATAGTAGTGACAGTTGCGGCCAGTCCTGGTGCCTTCAATTTCTAACCAAGAATGTTCTAATAGAGGATATGCGATTTTGCCAAGGACATGAAGCCAAACGTTATAGCATAGTCCCGTCCAGTTATCCCATTCACTTCAATCAAAAACATTGATTTCGGCTAACAAAGATGGCAACAAGCTCTCCAGTTGTTCGCTAATCAATGAGATACGTCACCTTGGTCGATTCTAAGTTTTTTTTTGGCTTCAATCTTTTTCTGCGCATGAGATAGCTACAAGCTACAAGGATATCCTCTATTAGGACATCCTTGTTTCAAACCAACCAACTGTTAGGGCTCATTTTCATGAAAGCTTACGTTGCTTGCGATTTGGGTGAATAGCCAAATGAAACACGTGCAGCCGTATTCAAAGACTTTTTTTTTGGAGCTACTAACGCTGTACTAGCGAGTGACTAACAGCTGACCAGTCGAAGTCGTATTCAGAATCGTTTTTTTTCCCCTCTAGTAGCGCCTAAAGTTTGTTACGTACTAGTCGCGTACTTAAACAAGGGGGAGGCCTAGTTTTGCATTGTACTAATGACCTACTCGGAACTTTTGACGATAGAAAACAAAAAGAGAAAGATAAATGTTCATAATTACCTGACGAAAAAGTGGATATATTCTGCTGCTCAAGCACAACACATTTCAATAAATTAAAACAATAAAATCATCTTTTTAACGACAAGAATGACTCAAATAGGTGGAACGTGCCACGTACATGTACGTATATATATATATCATATTCAGCCGTTTTCTATACACTGCTGGATGAAGGCCTCCCCCTTTTCTTTCCACATATCTCGGTCTGCTGATATCCTCATCCATGTAACCGCCTGAAAACCGCTTGATTTCATCTACCCATCTTGCATTTGAATGTCGTCTCGGTCGGTTCGTTTCTCTAGGAATCCACTGTCGTCCATCTTCCATCTGTTCGTCTAGCTATGTGACCGACCCATCTCCACTTCAGCTTCTTTGCAGTCTTGATAATATCCTCTACCTTTGTTTGTGCGCGAATGCATTCATTTGTCTTTCTGTCCCTCCTAGTTATTCCTAGCATGCATCTCTCCATTGCTCTTTGTGCGACTCTTAATCTTTGGGTTGTTTGCGTATTCAATGTCCAGGTTTCCCAGTCGTACATCATTACAGATAAGACACATTGATTAAAAACTTTACGCTTGAGACACATTGGTAGTTTGCTATTGAAAATGAAGTGTAGTATTTCCCTGCATATGTGTGTGTGTGTGTGGCTTTCCCTGTTCATTTTACTGTTTTGTGATTTGTTATTTCTGATTTGACACTGAGCTTCTCCGCTACACTACCACCGTTCACTAATTCTAACGCCGCCCAATGCACAAGCATTTAACTGACGAAATAAGGAAAACGTAGAAATAGTGATTTTCTGCAGAATATTTTTGTTGCTAAAATAAAAGCAACCGTCTCATCTCCGCACCGGATTCACACAGTCTTTTTATTATCACCTCATTATCAATGCCATGTAATAAAAATATCTTTCTCACGGTTCATTTTGACAAGAACCTCAAGGTTACCATTGGATATATTTGAATTAAGCCGGGTTCTGATTATTTTCACCTTTGAGAATGTTCTTTCACATGAAACTTGTGTCAGAAGAAAATTTAGCAGATATTTGTAAACATTGAATAGTTCCGGGTATTGGAGAGAGTACATATTGAAATCAACAAGTACTCTCAGTGCATATTTGATGCAAGAGTTACATTCCTTTTTATACGCACACTTCAATGACTTACTTTCAACTTCTCTATTATTATCATCATCATCATCATTCCAATAAAACTCTGTTTCGGGGGCAAGTTTGTCTACATTAACTTCATGATTATACTCTTATGCCTTGTTTACATTACTAACATTTTACCATGGCTAACGTTAACCCGAGTTCATTTTAGTAATGTAAACGGTAGTTACCGTTAACGCGGGTTTGAAATTTATCTAGCGTCAACTTACGACAGTTATCTTGTAACGTTAGTAAGAAACGACTGTCTAAACGCAAGTTAGTTATTAAGCACGAATCACTTCGTGAGTTTCTTTCTTTCTTTATCGAAATATATAGTATAATAGTGGTGCGTGCTACTTTTAAAATATAAAAGAATGATGGCAGAACTAATCTATAAACTTTGAAGCTACAATCAATTCATTTGTGTTCATTTTTTATAATTTAATCCTCTCCCGTGTAACATGCAGATTCTTTACTCTACCACGGAAACCTCAACCTGTTTCTTTACAGACAATGGTAGTACAAGCACGATAAACCAAGTTAAGTTCGGTACTCTGAACGCAAGTTAGTTTTACCCATAAGTTTTACCATCGTAAGATGTTAGTAATCTAAACAGCGCATTAGGCGTTACATCTGAGGCCACGCTTCTGTAAAGGAAAGCAATTCTCTAAGTTTTACCTTATCAAGAGATGGAATAATTTCACAAATTCTGTCCAGCACATTGGGAGGTAAGGCTTCATTAAGATCACCAAGTAATTTTGGGTCTACCCCCACAATATCTAGGTAAAGCTTTTTCTGATGAACATTTTCCATGGTTTCAATGATAGTATCCAAGACACAGGTTGAAGACCAAAATTCGAAACATCTTCTGAAGTTGATCCCATACTTTCATGCTTTGGACCTTCCCCCTTAGAACTGACTATTTTCCTTTGTCCTTTCTTTATTAATATTAGTGTACACTTACTGACTGAGGATTTTCCGTCATTTTCACATCTCGTGTAACTAAGATTATATTGAATGAGCTTCTATTCTTTCTTATTGCTACCTTATTGGGGGGAAAGCGCGTGGAGAGCGCCTGCGGTGGCTCAAAGTGTCCCGAGGGTCAGCACGGACCTGCCACAAGCAAAACGTACTTGATATACCAAATATACTAATACTACCACTTAAAATAATACGGCAGAGTATTCAGATCCATCATAATGAAGTAATATTTACACACAATAGTGAATCAGAGACCAACTGACCTATGTATTATCTTGATGTACTCGAAGGTGTTGGTGTGGATCTGAAGTCCGTTTCTCAGAGGAGACCCACTAAGAGCTGTAGCTAAGCGGATGGTAATACTGTCGTGACCATGACTCAAACCTGGTCTCTTTTTCTGAAGATATATGCCCACTTCGGCTGTTCTCCGAGTGTCTTGGAGAATCGTACTACTGCAATGAACCAATTGCCTAAATTCTTCACTCAAAGATCTTATGCTCAGATGTCAGTAGCACAGAGCGCGAGAACTATAGCGGGAACGAGAGTCTGCACAAGAGAGTCATGGTCCTTGTCTTAAATTACTATCTAAGCAAAAACTAGCCAATCACCGATGACGGTGTTATGTGGTACAAAGTTTTGTGAGCTGGTATGTCAGTTCAAACCAATCAAAGATGTTAATTATGTCGATTCCAACCAATCGTAGACGGGATGTATAGATCACGTGTAAATCATGAGCTCATCTTCTATAATTCGAGATATGTGAATGTAATATGATATTCTCATGTTTCTCTTCTTTGTACGTGACTTTTCGTACAAGATCCAGGATTCGCACCTGCATCCCGTAACTTGATCTTGCATAAATGTGGAAACTCACACAAGTGTCCAGTACGTGATGTTGGTCTCATTGATGTCTCAAATTACAATCTGATCACTGAAAACTTGTTGGATCTCAAATTACAATTGAAATACGAGAACATGCACCTGGATCTAATATTGAGAAATAAAGTACCTTTTATATTACACAAGTGAGTGCGATTGCTTTTGTGCTTCAAATGATAAATACGCAAATCAACCATTTATTTACAAAAGACTTGAATCTAGTTTTACATTTAAAAAAAACTTTGCATTATGTCTGCACTGCATGACACTAGTGTGTATCACATAGATTTTGATTACCGTATGGTGATCTCTTAAATGAATGCAAACATCTCAAGCACTACATAATTGAAGGGCAGGGGGGAAACAATGCTAACCCTCATTAGAAAAAAGAGTTGAATACAGCAATACTATGATAACACTCATGTGAGCTGAACTGTGAAATGAGTTTAAGGTAGAAACAACAAATGGCTGCCTATTGGCCCTTTTCTATGGGAAGCCCCAAATGCCAGCAAGACAGAATGAATTTTCCTATCGTAGTATCTGAATTCATGCTCAATATTGCTTGATGAGAAATGTGATATTTATCCTGCGTTGTATAGACAAATAATTGCGGGTACAGTAATTTGAAATCTATATTTCCCAACGTCGACATTGCACTCAGTATGCATGATGCACTCAGTATGCCAACTGCAGTGCAGGGGAACTTTCATTTTCAAGATTAAATCTAAAAGATCAAGGAATCACATTCGGAGCACAATGGAGCAGCATCGTGTGAACTGCCTTACAGTTATGTGTCTCTCGCTGCAGTCGCAACTTTTTTCTTGCTGCTAGCACCAAAATCAACACCGTGTGTTGTATTGATTTAACATAAAAAGTGGTAGTCACGCTGGGACTCCAAAAAGTGTTGAACTAACACAGGCATTTTATTGCGTACACCAGTAGCGTACGCAGTGGGGTGCTGATTGGGCTACAGCCCCACCCCCCAAATTTTGAGAAAACTGAGTTTTGAAATGAAAGCTAGTTAGAAGGAGTGAAAGGCAAAAAGAAGAAGAAGAAGAAGAAGAAGTAGGTGGTCAGAAAAAATCAGCCACCATTGGAGAGAAAGAATGTAAAGCCCCTTTCACAGTATATACAGTAATTAAGAACAATAAATTGAAGCAGACAGCTTAAAACAGATATTGGAGTTTGAAAAAGTTAGCTTTTGGAATGTCTTGAAAAATGCGCGACGAGGGGTGCTGCTGAAAGGTAAGAAAGCCCCAGGGAATTTAATTTTTAAGGTGGAAAGACAACTTCGTAAAACAGAAAAATAAAGGGAAGGCAACATAAGGAAATAAGAGGTTTTAATGTAGTCTTCAAGTTCATACTTCAATTTCATATGATTGAAACTAAATATGGTTTGCTAGCTCTAGTTCGCATCCGGACGAAGTAACTAAATGAGGATCGTTTTATTGAGGCCAGGTACGACCAGGACCGATAGGTAAAAAGCACTAACTGGACTAATGATTAGTCAGGAACTACTCGACCCTCGAGGGAGTTTGTTTATGTAGTAGAGCAAATAAATGTGACTAGAAATCTTGTACAACATTTAAGGAAAAATGCTGATTCCGGATTTCCCGAATTGTTCGAAGCTTCCCTGGAATTTGCGGCTCACATAAATGTCGAAATATCAGTACGAATAACAGTTGGTCTTCAGAGTACCTAATAGCAGCCAACGGTGACGTTTCATTTGACATAGTTAAACCAGAATTCCAGTTCTACAGAGACAACTTGACTGGTTTTTACGATGAAGTCTTCGTGGGAGAGTGGGAGATATGGACGCAAAAGTGGAAGCTTTTCAAAACAAACTACTTAAAACGTATTTGACGAACACAATAAGTGAAAATAGATTGAATGGACTTGATTTACTATTTATTCATAGAAATCACCAACGATCAACCCATAGACCATTTTGCTATCAGTTTATCCCATAAGTAATGTCACATTTTTCATCGGGAGGGAAAGAACGATAACTTACCTGAAACACTACCGGTAGTCAGGAAAATAGTCACCATCGAACTCCATAACACTCTGCCATTTGCAAACCAGTTGTTGAATCCCCTGCTGAAAAAAGTCAACGGTTTTGGAGGCAAAGAACTGGGTCACTGTTTGTCGCATGTCATCCTCATTTTGCAGTGTTTTCCCGCAAAGGTGGTTTTGCAAGCTGCGAAAAAGACAGTAGTCTGTTGGTGCAAGATCTGGTGAAAACGCCGGGTGGAGGAGTTTCTCGCAGCCATATTCCTCGATCTTAGCACAGGTTCTTCTTCCCGTGTGTGGGCGCGCATTATCACCGTGGATGAGAATACCCTTACGATTAACCAGAGCAGGACGTTTCTCCAACAATGTAGTCCGTAGGCGTTCAAGCTGCTAACAGTAAACATTTACATTGATGGTTGGTTACGTGGCAAGAGCTCAAAATGGATTATCCCACCAAACACTCAACATCACTTTGCAGGGATGGAGATTCTGTTTCGGCACAGTTCCTGCGTCCTCCACTTTTGCGTGTAATGTTATGGTAGAGGACTCACTTTTCGTCCCGTCACAATTCTGTCCAGAAATGTCTTAAATCTGTGACGGGTGAGCAGGGAACTACAGGTGTCAACCACTGCAGATGTCAACTCGCTGTTGCTTCTGTTGAGGCGTTAACGCATGGGGATACCCATTATTCGAGTTTCGACACGTACCCAAGGTCAAGGAGATTACGATGAGCGGTCGAATGTGTGACATGGGTTTCACTGGACAATTCTTCAACAGTTTGCATTGGATTTGCGCCCACCGCTCCTTGCAGGGCATCGTTGTCCAGCTGCACAGGTCTCCCTTCTCGTGGCTTATCGGTGAGGCTGGTGTCACCAGAGCGAAATCTCTTTAACCACCTCTGGCTCTTTTGCATATCCATAACCCCCTGACCATGAAACGGCATTGATGTTTCGTACCGCTACGCTTGCTGGATGTCCCTGGTGAAATTCATACAGTATAACATGCCGTATGTGGTCTTCCGACACTGCCATCAAACACAAACCACACTTCCAAAAGTGGAGTAGACCGTTCTCCTTCTACACTCTGCTGTACAATCAGTTCTATGACTCAGCTATGGCACGTGCCATTTACTTCACTATTCGCTCGTCAGATGGCGTCATTGCAAGGTTCATCGCACCTAAGACATTACTTATGGGATATATCCGGGAGTATACGAAGCTTGCAATTTGTTATATAAAATATAGTTCAAAATTAAAAGTATTTTGTTACTATTTTTCTACTATTCCATTCCAACGATTCGCAACGCTATAATAAAGACAAAACAGATTAACCATCAGCCGAGTTCATTACAAAATCGATGTATTAAAATTCTGTTAATACTGAATGCCACCACACACTATTCAGAAATTATGCTACTTTTAGTTTTGACTACTAGTTAGGGACGTTTATGTACCGTGAAAAAGAGGTTAAATGAAAGAAAAATTCCTAAATAATATCTTTATAACCATCTGTTCTTTGCTTACAAACTATGTTATTTCAGGGCTGATATTAGATGTATGGATACAATTTTAATATAGTGAAAAGTTCGAAATATGCGAAATATTTTACTATGTACCCCCTGCTCTAGAATGCAGCCATGTACGGTCCACCTTCCATCCACCCCGAAAAAATTCTGCGTACGCCACTGGTGTAGACAATTCGCACAACTATAATGGTCGCCTTCCCAGAAAAATATTTTTTTTAAGTCTACTATAAAATTTACGTCACTGGACATATACTTTTTTCAAAATAAGCTCCTGATTTTGCTGGAAATGTAATATTAACAGGAAACAATGTGGAACAATCATTCCTTTGACCTAGAGACTACATAAGATTTGAGCAAGGTTTTGTTTTTAACCGCTTAATAGAGTTGGCAATGCATTTCCCATCTTTTCACTGAATAAACTACTTGTCACGTCAGATAAGACGTGTTATTCGAGGTAGATGCCAGCAGCGGAGGTGTGTTTGGCACCAAAGCGAAAACTGTTACACATCGATGATGCTGAGAGCCAAAAGAAGAGTTCCGTCAACCTGGAAAAGCTAATTCATACGTGGAAAAGCGATTGAAATAGCCGAGCAAGAATTTGGTATTTAATTCTAACTAATTCAATTCTAGTTGCAAGGTAATATATACAGTATACTAAAACTCGTATAGAAATGGGTTTACTCCTTAGACTAACTAAATTTCAAAATATTCTTTTAATTTCAAAAAAATAAATTAAAATTTAAAATTATTTTAAAATATTTAAGTCGACTCCTCTCCTTAGATTAAAAAATAAGCTATCCCCTGTGCGATACGGACGCGCCGTGAACGGCGCATGGGGGATGTGGAGGTAGCGCTCCACATTTTCTTGACCTACGGTATGAAGTGAGGTGGGGTGGTCAGTCCCACGCTCGACCGCCTTTACCTTCTCAAGGTGCCCAGGAATACCAAGAACACTCCGGTACTCAATTTGAATCATTATTTAAGAAAATTGAAGTATATCCTCAAACATATCTAGTTCTAAATTCAAAATGATTATATACATCCAGAAATTCTATAAAGTTTTCATACTTGCACGATACCGCTATTAAATCATTTCGTGTCCTATTTTAATTCTAATATTTGTGTTATTATTACCTGTATTATTATTATTTCACAATGGATTAATAACACTAACAAAGTTTATTAGAAGAATAATGAAAACAGCAAATAACAACTTGAACTTCACTCATCAAGCAACATATAGATAACCAATAAGTTCTCAATCTTTTTCTCTGAGATACACATAAAATAAACTTCGCGAATGGGCTTACAAACATACATATGTGTAAAAAATAAGCTGAAAAATATTATTTTATTTCAATTAACGAGACTTTTGATACCCTCTTTACACTGATACCTTGATTCATGCCAACTCGCAACGACATGGGTAATTTGTAGGAACAAAACGGTGGACGCGAACTAGTCCTAACCCACTGTCAAACCATGCTGAAGATGCGCACTATGTATTTTGTTACTATCAAAATAAGATTTTCAGTTGGAATAAATTGCATAAATGTAGAGAAAATGTCAGGATTCTCAATTTGGGGCCTGAGAGTAGGGTTTTACAGTGTTTCTAGTTTTTACCTGTAAAAGTTTTGGGATGTGCGCTCGAGAATTTGGAGGGTGATACCCCTCTATTAGAGGGATCTGGCAGAATAACTGCATAAATTTTTTACTTGTAAGGGTTGAGTCGTGCTTTAGGCATTCGTTGAATTCGGTAAAGGTCTTGTGCGAATATGTAGTGGTTCGAGGGATTCCGCACAATTAAGTATATGGAATATTTCCAAAGCTTTGAAAGTATTATGCCTAATCATTGTGGTCCAAACGCTGGCGTTCTGGACTTCAGATCGACAATTGAAAGGCACGTAGATTTGATCCCCACTGCCAGCCATCCCGACTAAGGTTTCTCAGTTTTTCCAGCACCCCTGGCTAATAACTTTCCCCAACCTCTATCAAATCCATCCTCGTCTGAGATGCTTAAAGCTATAAATCAATACAGATTCAATGGCTATTAAGCATAGCCTGTTTATAAAGTAAGGCGCTTACCTCAATTGTATTAATGTATTAATCATAAACAAATATTAGAATAGAGGTAATTGCTTGCTTAAATAATAAATGGGAGGGGAAATCAGCAATAAACATATAAAACGCTGAAGCTAAAATGTGCACTGTATGGCCAAAAAGTTGCTACCATGCTGATAATTGATTGTTGACGTATTGCTAGCGTCGACAAACTGCTTTCATTTCATAAATCGTAATTATTCCTGTAATTTATAGTGTTGTTTCTAATCTCTCGACAAAATATCAAGAATTGTAGGAATTTTATGTACTACTACCGCCCCTGCTACCACTTGTCCTGTAAACTCTTGAGGATTGCAAAGGAACACAATTTAGCAGTATACTGCAGGCACCCTGTATAAAAGTTCCAGGATTGTAAAGGAACAAAATTGGTCCCATTATTTTGTGCACACCCTGTATAAAACTTCCAGGATTGCATGATTATACTACTAAGGGCCAAAAGTTTTACCAGTGATTCCGGGAAGAATCGGAATAATTTCACTTCTTCCTTGTTGCAACTGTAAATTTGGCGACCTTTTCTCTCCCCCCTCCCAACACCACCACTGCATGAAAGATTTCTCCATTCTTATTTTTTTAGCTATTCTCCTTGAAATTGGAGTATAGAAAAGAGCGTGTAAGTCAATCAGAAAATTCCTAATATGATTTTAGAAAAGAGAAATGAAAAGCGCACAGTTCAAGGATTTAGCGAAAAAGTAGAGAATACAAAACTAGGACCCCTGAAAAGAGTATGTGTGGTAGCCCTGGACAGAAGACGAATGTTTCTAATAATACAAAAGAACATATTTTCAGGATATTAATTATTCAAACCGGGAAGAAAACTGGGGCGACAAATAGCCGGGAATAAATGTTTTAAGCCGGGGAAACTACCCGGAAACCGAGGGCGAATGTTCAAGAGACTGTCTGCTTCGGAATAAATGAAGGTCGCCATCTTGCACACGTGACGTCTTTGGCTTGTTACGTAACACGTGCACTGTAAATACAACGGCCAAACCACCGTTGGCAATTTTGTATCCTGGTTCAGTGGTTAAGACGTTGTCTTGCTGAATAAAAAACCCGGGTTCGAATCACGCCAGGAGCAAGTTTTTCCTTTTTTCTTTAAAAATATAAGTTCATATCTATTATTAATAAATTTTTTTTGTGTGCATATTTTGTAGATTATTTTAAATTAGTGATCATGGGATCGTGTAGGTATCTTAACACATTTTTGTTCTCATTTATTCCGTGCACGACGCGCTCGTCGAATGTTCAGCCAAATCGAAGGCAAAATACGCAGCGAGCGCCTGCATCACCTGATTTTATATCTGCGGTTTATCTTACAAGCAGAATTTTCTCATAGCGTATTAGTTCGTAAACTCCGAAACGGTTAATAATTCCTTTTGGACACAATTAGAAATTAGTCTACCTTCTTCCTAAACCCCTTTTCGGCGTTAAGGAAACTGAAATTCACATAATTAGGCCCAGGCCTACATCAAGGTAGTTCAATGAGACTTTTCTTTAAAAAATTTGTTTTTCATAAGTTTATTTGCGTGACTTCGTTTCTTGTTGTGAGCAAGAAAGTTTACTGAAAGTTTCAGTATGTCAATACTAGTGAACATTTGAGGAGCTTATTTTCAAAAGGGTGCAATCCAGTGACGCAATTTTTACTTAGGCGTAAACAAATACATTTATGTTAAAAAAAAAACTAGTACCGGGATGTTAGTTCTGAAAATAACAATGACATACTTGCGTTTTAGTATAGGTCTAATACATTTCAATTCAGGCAGATTTCTCTTCTTCCTGTTATGCCTAATAATATTCAGGCCTCTGTTTTTAAATTATGAATCCATAAAAGAACAATGTTTCAGGCACCATTTTATCCTAAAGTCCAAATATCAGCCTTTGCCAAATAATATAGTTAGAAATAAAATAATAATATGTTAATTTGTTCCTTTCATTTTAGTTTTCCATTAGTATAACACGACAAAACAGTCAACAGAGTTCAATGTATACGCGTTTGAAAGGGATTTCATTGAGCTTTCAGAGTCAAAAAAAAAAAAAAACCTTCAACAGTTTCTGAGAAAGAGCAGTTTAAAAATTTTGGCGCGACTAATTGGCCTCAAACTTCGAAGCGGTCTAAGTCGGGTCAAATCTTTTTTTGAGCAAAACAAAAAAAATACATGTCTCATAATTTTCTATGAAGATTAATATATTTTAACTTCATGAAGATCTGTTACATCACCCGGGCACCCCTGCCTGTCTGCACTTGGAAATTCCCTATAATTATCCTGCAGAAATTTGTGTGTGGGCTGATTTTCATGAAAGTTTGCGTTGCTTGCGATTTGGGTAAATAGCCAATTGAAACACGTACTTTATTGAGTGTTTTATTGTAATGTAAATGTAATACGTGTTTCAATTGTCTATCCGCCCAAATCGCAAGCAAAGCAAGCCACACAAGCTTTAATGAAAATCATGCCTAATTCTTTTTTTTTTTAGAAAAATGTAAGTAAAAAATAAATGTATCCTAAAGTGTCCAGTATTCTGTTTCCAGATTTCCACTATTGCTTCTGGAACTGGAATTCTGGATGAATTTGTCGATAAGTCTACTCAACACTCTACTCAAGACTACAAAGAACATAATACCGTGAATATTGCTATACAAACAGATATACTTGTGGAAAACTATAACCAAGGAAATGTTTAAATGCAAACGTCACCACGAATTAAATCTGTAGGTAATAATAAAAGATTACGACGTCAAGAAGTTGACTCCTCAAGTTTCGATTCTGATAACTCCTACTCAAGTAAAATTAATGATCCTGAAGCAAATATTGATGATGCACAATTGTTACTTCACTTTTCTAAAAATCAACCATGGTCAGAATCGTATCCGTCTCCGTCTAATTCCATGCTCCATAAAAGCTCCTAATAGCTCTGCTTGGAGGAACCTACCAAAGCATTCAGACCAAAAACTCTTATTATATGATTCTGACGAAACTCATAAGAGAATAATGGCTAAAATTCTTAACAACCCTTGGTTCGATAAAAATGAAGAATTTTTTTACTATTTATCAGAATAAAGGAAGTGCAAGGCTCATTGTACCTACCAAAGTGATTCATATTGCTCTTTCCAGTGTTCATATATCATCGTATCTTATTCTTAACACCTCATATACTTTTACTGAACGTGTAATTGGATCAAATTTCCAAATCACAGACAAAAATATAAACCATCCTTGAATTGTGGTTGTTTCCCTCAATTGAACTCTGTTCTGAGTTTCTGACTTCAGAAGATTAAATAACGATGTGGAGGATGGCATGGAACTGGCAACTGTGCTCAGGTCGTCAGCACAGAGCACACAGAAATCCTGTATCAAGTGGAGGAGATTGCAAATCAGAAGTAAATTCATGTTTATGAAGTGTTTGTGTTCATATAATAACATTTCTTAATGTGTGCAATATCTGATACTCCGATGTGAAGTGATGGCAGACGACGACTGGAAGAAAAGGATTGGGATTCCCATCAACTACAGCTCTGACAGTTCCGAGGAAGAAGGGTAAAGTTCGGATTCCCTTCGTTTTATTTCCGTGCTTTTGAAATATTTTATTTATTTTGTTTATGTTACTAGTGAATGAAACACATTAGGGATGTGTGCACACGTCTTTTTACCTCAAACTCTGTGTCAAATATTGTGCCTTAATTTTTCCTTTTCGGCAGTCAATGGAGATTATAATTCCGTGAAATATTTCAGAGGTTATATTTAATATAAAATTAAATTTTTGTATAAATTTGATGCCGACAGTTGATATTTTATTACCATAGTTTTCTTATTCCAGTCCAGCCATATCACGTAATAATAGGAATACCTTTATTGTGGTATTAAAAGTTTGGTTTTACATCTCTTTTGACCCTAATTAATGATTAACACAAAGTGACATCTGCCTGCACTTAGCTGATTGATCATGCAAATTGACAATCATAATTTTGCCAATCTTACTTTAGGTTAAGGTACTCCCCATTGCCTCATATGCCTCGAATTCCTTTAAATAACTATTTCAGAATAAAGGGATGTGTATAGTACAAAGGGACAATACGCTTACTAGACGCTGTCCCATTCTGAGCAGAGGTTTATCCTGGTCTAATCAGGGATGTTAAACTGCAATTAAGAATATATTTAAAGATGTTATTTTTCCAGTCTTTCTCTGCAGAGGAGAATAGATAACTATGGAAGTTTGAAGTGGTGTCGGAACCGGAATAGTCACAGTTCCGTGATGCTTTTTTTAATGCTACAACCTAATTCCACAATAGCACAGCATACAAAGCATGGTGATATGTTTTCTACTACCCAAGACTGCACCGCTTCCGAATCAGGTTGAATTGAAAGGACAATACTAGAGACAAGCCGAATTTCGCAAAGGTCTTGGACGAAATTTTCTGCTTTGGTTTTGGAAGAGTAGTCTTATAAGTGTCTTTCAAATGTTGAAGCGCACCTATGAGTTTGTAAAAATCTATCAGATTGAGTCAAGTGAATTCGTGGTTGTTTTAGTATGTGATATGCGGCACTACTTCGTTGAATCTTAATTTGTTGATTTTAAATCAGGGTTAACTATAGTAGTGACGCACCAATTTTTAGAAATTTACAGGAGGAATTGAGATAATTGTGTGATGTTTGAGAGTATTAGGGAGGTAAATATTGATGTTGGTAGCATTTGAAGTGAATAATGATATAGTTTTAGTGTGTTTTGAAGATGTTTTAGAACGCACTGCATGTAGTGGCGGAAGGAATTGTTTTGCGTAGAGTTACAGTTGCCATGTGGAAGGCGGTAAGGCAGTGTTGAAATGGCGTGTCTGTGATGATTATGGCATTTCTTGTGTTATTGTTTTGAATCGTATGGAAATGACGAGGGAAAGTGCATTTTGAAGGTTATTTAGCAGAGTATTTATGTAAGGAAGGGAAAAGGCCCCGAAACAATTGTACACGACTTTCTAATGGAAATTGGGCGAGTTAACACGCCTGTGTGCTGAAGGTAAGAGTGAATATATGTCAAAATATATTTTCTAAAGCTACATGACCGCACCTAACTTTACCTAACCTCCACGTTCTTATGTTCAGTAATTTTGATAATTTACGAAAAAGGAAATGATTTTGGTTTGGTTTTAGTGATTTTAAAATTGGTGCGTCACTACTATAGTAATGCCTTAAATTATTTCTTCATAGAATTTTGTATGTCTTGTCTACTGGCGTATAATGTTGGCACGGATATGTAGTGTATTGTAGTATTATCGATAATGGTACTGCGTTGTTGTCTAGGTATTGTTGAATTTTCGATTTTGTGGTTTCATTCTTGCAGCATTTTTTTTTTTATCTGAGCCAAATAGTCCCTCCAATTTATTATGTTTTGCTGTTTAAGCATTTAATTTTAACGATGGCGTCGGCTCAATGGCTCCCTCATATATATATATATATATATATATATATATATATATATATCAACAATAATAGCATAGGAAAGGAATCGTCCCTGGTGTTGTTTGAGGTACCATCCCAGCATGTGCCTAGTGCGGGTCGGAAAAAACGTCTTATGTAGATGGGCGGTCGCTAGGCTCGAACTCACGAACTTCCGAATGTGAAATCAGCGTTTTACTGACTGAGTACGGCCGCTTGGCAGCGATTCTGTATTTCTGACTGTTAGTATGTTAATATTGACACGTTGGTGAGAGAGGAGAGCATGAACTAAGCTCTTTCAAATTCCGTATTTCTGTTAGAAAAATACTAGCTATATCGAGAATTTTGTATTTTAATGTATACTTTCTTTTCTCGTTCCACTCTGTGGTTTGTGTACCGGTAGCTACTGATCTGCAGTTCTGTTGGTGCTCTGAGATATGGCGATATTTTGAATCGATATGGTTTTAAGGGACTCAGATACCAAGTAATATTGAATAATGTATAGTTTATGAATTTATTTATTCTTCTTACAAATGTTGAAGTTAAGACATAACATTTTCTTTCACCCATTCATTTGAGAATACTACATTAAATTCACATAATATAAATCATTAATACACCGCAATACACGTTATCAGTATATGTATCTTTTAGAGTTAATGAGTGAGAAAATTACGGATCAGAAAATCGCCTGTTTGGGGACTATTGCTTTTAAGATATCCGCACGCGACCAGCCACCGTCATCATGTTATCTCAAACAGTTTCTGATTGCCTTATATGCAGGGTTGGCAAAAACCATGTTTTTTTAATTAAAAGAAAGTTTTTTTTTGTTTAAACTAGATTTATTTAGTTTAAATACTTTGCTTTATTTATTTATATTATATATGGATAGAAATAAGTTTGTTTATCCTTAATGACCTTATGCAGCAGCGGAGTTATGAAGGACGCGACCTACAGCTTAAAGCGGAATCTGAAACCACTACTCGGTTTTCACCTGAGAGAAATTGTTGTCCACCTGGACTCGAACCCTGGACCTACTGCTTACAGTGACATCCGAAAAACTACTCGGTTTGCACTTCAGAGAAATTTTGTGACCCCTTCGAGAATCGAACTCGGGACCCCTTGATAACAAGGCGAAAATGATATAAAAATAAAGCAGATTGTTTAATATAATCACCATGAAATTCATACTATATGTGGCATGTTTGCTTTTAAATTCTTTTGGTTTAAACCAATTTTTTTTAACACCTTTGTTTAAACCAGCCAACCCTGCTTGTATGAGTATCTCGTTCGGTGTGAGACTGTCCCTTAGCAGCCCATGTTAACTTCGTACTCGAGACGGTACTGAAGGAAATGTCCCAGGTGCGGCCGGCCGTAGAGTATAGAGTTTGTTTTGTTTTGTATGGGTAAAATTCTGCGGTAAACCTGAAAATGAAATGGCAAGAAACTGAAATTTTTAACTTTTGAATAGCTTCCTTGTTGCGGCAATGAATTTATCTTAAAAATTCAACGGTGTTCTGTAGAGCATTATTTTAATATTTATGGTTGAATAACTTTTAAAATGTTTTGAAATTGAACGCGTTAATAATTGTGATTTGATTTTAAATAAGCAAACGATGCCTTGTAGAACAGTTTATGATTGATAATGCATTACAGCATCAGATTTCAAATAATAATGATTTTTTTTCAAGTAAATAGAAAATTTAAACAGCCCTACTTGGACATGTTAATAAAACCGTAATTACTATTTAAGACTTACCATGTCAGATCAATCACCTTCTTGGCCTCCCCAGTTCTGATTTGATGAAAGTTGGTATGAAGGACACATATGACAAAGTAAGTAAATCTGCCATTTTTCAGATTTTTATTTTGAAAATTGTACAAGATTCAAAGGTAATCAAAAATCAAAATTTTCGAGAAAAAAAAAGAAAAAAAGAGGCATACTCACATACATACAAATGGCTGAAACTTTCCCCCTAATTGTAGTAGAGTGGAAATTCAAACACTGTTGAAGAGCTAAGAAATTAAGCTTTCTGTTGATACCCTACATGACTTTCTGACGACGGATTATAGTTTCAAAGTCATTCTCAAAGTTTCACTAACTTTTGCCCTTGAATATCTCAGAAAATTATGAGTGTATATATATATTATTGCTACAACATTCTTCTACCCATGCCGGGACGGGCGTAAGCCATAGTGTTGTTACCGCCCATAAAGTTTGTTTTATCTTATCTTCTAACAATGTACCAAATATTAGGCTGGCACCGCAATGGAAAAGCAGTGAAGGATGATGGGAGTGACATCCTGTACACTTCTGCAGGTAAGGCACAGAGACATACCATGCAATAAATATTTCTTACCTTGAGGATTTGTGTTATTATACATGAAATGTGTATATTTTATAACGAACTAGCTGAATTATTACTGCTACTAATACTACTACCATACTTTAAAACATTAAATCTAAATATTTGTATTTACAGCAATCCAAATTTAAAGTTTAAAATTCTAAACTTATTACATACTGATATACATTACATATGATTACATACGAGATAACGATAATAGCATCATAGAATTATCTGTAAAATCAACAAAGCCTTAAGGAACAAAAAAGCAAACAAACAAACAGCATTTAAAGAAGAAAAATCTCCTCCAATTACTTCCCCGGATGCAGCGTTCCAAGAACTGAAGAAACATTACCACGCTGAATGCGATACTAATACGCTGCAATCGGAAAACAGTGACGCGAGCATTGCCGGAAACAAGCCCAATGCGTCGTCCAAATTCCTTGTTGAAATTGAAGCCCTCGGTGCTCCAAGTACCGCTTGACTCGATTGCAATGCCAATGAAGATGAATTTATATAACAGGATACTGTATTTTCTATTCTTTTTTTCCACCTCTACGGGAAGCAGCACCACCGGCTCGCAAACATGAATGAGAAAGATCCGAGAGGGCAAACGTATCAAAAAGGTAAAGTTATATCCTGTACGATACGCACGCGCCGTGAACGGTGCATGGGGGATGTGGAGGTAGTGTTCCACATTTTCTTGACCTACGGTACGAAGTGAGGTGTGGTGGTCAGTCCCACGCTCGGCCGCCTTTTCCTTCCCAAGGAGCCCAGGAATACCAAGGACACTCTGATATTCAATTTGATAGGAGGCTGAGTGCACTTCAGAGCGCCAGGCATAAGAACACAGAGAAGAATCTCCAGTGCCCTGGATTTGAACCCGGGCCGCCCGATTCGTAGTCAGACACGCTACCGTCTGAGCCACGGCGACTCATAGGATCAACACAAGTAAAATCCCATAATTTAGTTATTTCTGATTGTCGTTTTAGCTTAAAATGGAAACAATGTATTTATGGCATTGTTATAAATAATGAAATCACTGTTTTTATTAATTAGTTGGCGACCAGTCATTTCCGGTTAAAAAAAATATAATAACTTCTCACACGGGACTAATATCTGATCATGTGCGAGAAACCATTCCAATCAGTCAAACCGTTGGGCGTGATGATGACGTACAAATCCTAACATTCAATTTTATCTCGTATATAGCTATGCATCTGGAAAACAGTATTACTGTACGTATATGACAGTGCCTTCCGTGCAGGACATATACTGCATTTAATCCTGCACTGTCTTGCCATTGCGGTGCCAGTCTAATATTTGGTACATGGGTAGAAGAATGATGTGGCATTAAATATTTTTTTTCATAATTTTCTGGGATGGCATGTTGTGAGTTATTCAAGGTCAAAGGTCACATTGAATGACCTTGAGACAGCAATCTGTCGTCAGAAGGTCATGTAAGTTATCAATAGAAGGCTTTGTTCCTTAGATTTCCAATGATGTTTGAATTTCCACTCCACTGCAATTAGCGAAAAAGTTTCAGCCATTTGTATGTATGTGAGAGTACCGTACATTTTTTTTCATTATTATTATTATTTTTCTGTCGAAAATTTGATTCTTATTGCCTCTGCATCTTGGACAATTTTCAAAATAAGAACCTGAAAATTGGCATATTTACTTACTTTGTCATGTACTGGTGAGGTCATTTTATTATTATTATTATTGATGTGACATGCAATGTCTCATTTTCCACATGATCCAATCAATCTTCAACAGGTACGTTAAAAAACAGGTAAAATCTCTTGTCACAGTTCAGTCCTCCTCCAACCTTGCTATGACCTCTATTATGGTAGTTTTAATTCGTTTACCCTTTTTTCTTTTTAACTATCCAATGGAACTTTATTGGATCCAGTTTAATATAGTGAGTACAGTTTTTATCAGCGTGTCCAAGTAGGACCTTTTTGTATTTGTTTATTTGGAAAGTTTGAAATAGTGACACGTGTGTATTATTAGGGTGTCGAGCAGTCTGGAAAACTTGAAGAAGTCAGGGTATTTAGTTGAACAGGAAAAATTCAAAGAATTTTCTTTAAATCCGGGAAAAGGCAAGGAATTAAAGGGTTTCTCTGTGTCCTGTCCAATTTGTGGATGTTCCTGCCCATGGAACGGAGCAGAGGAAGCACATGCTTACTGGAATTTGTGTTCAATTCACTGCATCGGTCACCTTTCATTCAACCCAACCAAGGTTCCCACTAGCAAAATGACGTCCCAGGGATGTACGACGGATCTCCTGGCAGGATATCGGGACGTCCGCGAGACGTCCTGTTTAGGTCCCGTTTACATCCATTGGACGTCCATGGGTCCTCCAAATGTCCGCACCTGGATCATCCCTGGGACGTGCTTTTGGGATCCTTTTAGGACAAAGATGGGACTATAATGGGATAAGTTATTGCATGTAAAATAATTTGTACCACTAAATAAATTAACTTGGCTCTATATGCTCTACCGTTAATACCAGATAGCAGCAAAAAGCTCTTTATTTCCTCCGTGTCCTTTTTTGCATCCGGGTTGCCCAGACTTCTCTTAAAATTTTCTCGCTAGAAATTCGAACTTTGCAGTTATTCACTTTCCAGCTTGAAATTTTTAAGAACAAATCCTGGTCAACCCGGGTTCAAAAAAGGACACTGAGGAAAAAAGAAAATTTTGTTGACATGGTGTTAACGATAGCACCACGTGAAGTTATTGTATACTGTTATTATAATTATATTGTTTTAACAGTAACTTAACTATTACAAGCAATTCCAAGAAAGAAAATTATATATTTAATATATAATAGTAGAGTTCAATTGAGTATCACTATGATTGAAAGGTTTCAGCGATAAATGCAACTAATGTTTATAAGTACATCGAGTTAATACAGAGTGGCAAACGATAAACATTTCTGAAAATCCCTGATTTTGTTAATATTTCCCTGACCGACAAAACTGAACATTATTATTCCTAAGCAAAGTAGACTCCTACGTTGTTACCCTGACATTAGGTTAGGTTAGGTAGAAATATTCAATGCGTTCGACATCCTTGTGTTGTGTTCACATCATTCTATTAAAATGAAGTGCCAAAGAAGTTTAAAATAATACTGCACGAAACCTGACAGGCTATTACTTCTGGCGTGCTTTGTGGTATGGGGTATAGAAAGAAACTCAGGCAAAAAAAAAAAAAAAAAAAAGTTGGAGGCAAAGATAAAGAGATGAAAGATTAAGAAAGAGGTTATACCAGCATCCCACGCGGACTATGGAGCTGTGTTTATGTAAAATTCGATTTTAATTTAAATTTCTATTTCGAAAAGTTACTGAAAATTGCCTGTAATTTAAACAGAATAGATTGGATGATTGATTACATAGATTGATACTAAAGAAACTGCAGCCTTTTGTGCCATTACGTCCCACCACTTTTGCCCCTTGTACTGTACGTAACTACGGAAATAGAATGTTTAACAATTACAAAATTTGCCTCGCACACATGCAAAAATTGAACACAGTCTGTTCGTTTTTATGGAATAACTTCACGAAAATCACTTAAGAGACATCGCATCTTTCGCATTGTTTTTCCCACAATCACCATTCAGTCCCAAGCTACTGCTGTAACACTACGCGATACCATCCGCCATTGGCAAACAGTACCATGTTTAACATCGCTTTCACAGCAAGAAAACACTTATTTCACATTCCGAAATCCATAACTACACAAACAAACTAATAAACTCCCAACTCCTTCTCTGTCAATTTTAAAAATGTTGACTAATCACGGTGAAATATTGTAATATTTAACCACTATCCAGAACCGAGGTTTCCTTGCCTTTATATCGATGAGTAGGTACAGAATTTCACTGCAATATAAAGTTTTTGTCTTGTACATAAACTTCTGGTGAAGTTCCGCAGAGCTGATCCAGCTTCTGTAACTTTAGTTGTAAACAGTAAAAAGAAGGTTGTGTCAACTGTGTAACATTATTTCAAAATGCGTATATATAATAAAGTAAATTAATCTAACCCAATTGTAGCTTAGTAAACAGTAAAAAAGAATGAACACAAGGTAATTGGATGAGCTCTGTGGAATAATAGCCTAAAATTTGAGGCAGGAGAGGTGTGTTATCCTCAAATTAACGTTCTATAGGTTAGTTTTGGCAAGTTTCTGCTCCCTTCAAAGGTTTACTTGGGTTTCCTTTAGATTGGAAATTCTCCCCTACTTACGCCACCAACGTAAAAGTAATGGTGAGGTTGAAATATTACTTTCAAGTTTAAAATAAACTACAGTTTCTAAAGGTAAAATAGCAATCCCGCCATAACTGCTCGCGCATTTACTTCTCAAAATTTATCACCTTTGTTTCTTAAGCCTCATATGCGGCATGCAGCGAAGTTCGAATAAACGCATTTCCTCGCTGCATTCTTTTGTGTGGCGAAAGTATACCAGTAAATCTTACTTTCGGAAACATTCTAACTTTTAAATAAACTACATTTCAAAATTCTTACGCGGATAGTTACCAATTTCTCAATTCCTGGCAAATACAAATTCAACAACATTCAAAACAAATCTTGAATGATAGTTGCGCCCCCTGGCTATAACTGACGGTTTTAGAACAAAAGAGTGATGAACAGCGCGTCCCAACACACACATACAGCACTTTCGCAAACTCATCCTAGCAACTTTTCGTTCGATCTTTGCTTCGTCATATCCTTCTTATAGTAATAAATACTACTACCTACTACTAGTAGTAGTGTGACAGCGAAAGTCTAGTATAAGGTCGAAGTATGACAGCGAAATAATCAAGGGTATCGTTATTGACGCATTTAATTAGAAAAATAGGCAATCCGGGGACCATCCAGGGGATCTCCATATGGGATGAACTATTCGTGTCGCCCATAGAGTTATCCCACGGATGTCCTTAGGACATCGCTATGGAAGCTTGACTAATCTGACGTTAGTAGGATCTAAATGGGACGTCCCAGGGATGTACTCTGCTATGTGGGTTATTTCGTACGTTGACCCTGCTTTTGCGTGTGTAAGGTTAAATCATACATTAAATAATAATGTAGACTTATATCGCTTACGTATTTTCGTCTGCGCTAAAATCAATGGGTTTTTGCTTAAGAGCACGTGCTTTTGAAGCCTGCCGTTTGGTGGCTCTGGTGACTACTACTGGAAAGAACCAGCGACTGAAAGTATTCGCCAGAGTCATCTAGCGGCAGGCTTCAAAATCATGTGCTCCTTAGCGCAGACGAAAATATTTAGGCGGGGTAAGTCTATCTTAAAATTAACCCCCCCCCCCCCCTTAAATAAGTGTATGAACAACAAATCTGGAAAGTATGTGATTTTAGTCTGGGAAAACTAGGAAAAGTCAGGGAATTTGTTGTTTACTACTCACAAATACTGCACCCTGACAATTTATATTAATGAGTTTTGTGTTTTTGATGAAAATATACATAAAACAGTTAAAGGAACTTTTATTGAAAGTAGAAGGAATCTAACTTCATCTTCGATTTTAATGAAAGTAAAGAAATTTATAACAACATTCAGAAAAGAAGGTTTTAGGCCTATTTTAAATAGTTATAGACGTTTTCATAACAATAACGGCCGCCGTTAGACATGCAATCAAACATTACATACCGTATTGAAAAAAGATAACGGATGTAAAGTCTACTACCATGTAGGAAACCTCTAAATAAGAAGAACGTTTCTTCGACAAAGTTTTGAGAAATTCGTATTTTCGAAGCAAGTGATATATAAAGTTAGTCCGTCATCGTCACAGATGACGTCATACATCAACAAGTTGACACAAGATGTCGATTTTGCAAATTACAAGAAAGTTGTAGTACCCAGTGTATTTATTCCAACAAAGTTTGTGATTGCAGAACGCTGCTTAGAGGGGATTTCTGTGCTTGCCCCCATTAAACTATATCAATTCTTTGACAATGAAATTCTTACGTAAGGTGGTATCTATGTGGCACTCCCTCAGTCATAAGTTTGCTGAAATGTATTGAGTAAAACTTCGATTGTGATATCTTAAACTGACTAGTCTTGTGTATTTTTTGTAGAGGTATGACGTCATTTGCGACTATTCCGCGATAACTTCGGACGTCTGTAGCTCTTAAGTGTATGCCTTTTTCAAAATTTTGTGAAATGAACGTTCGTCTTCTTCGTCCATGTTCCAAAAAATACATCTCAGGAACGACAAGGTGTGGAAAGATGGTTGAGATGTCGTTGGAAAGGTCTTGGTTAGACTAGCTTAGAGCCTCTGGAAGCATCGTGATTGGTTTGGTGTTTCGCACGCAGTTTTATTAATTCAATTTTTCAAATTGCGTCTGTTCCGCTAGACCTGTCTGCACCAAATTACATAAACATTATTTGACACGGTAGAAAGTTACTGTGGATGTTCCCTTCCCCAAGCATCCCAGTTGTCAGTGTTGCTAACGTATTTTAAAATTCAGTTTTTCGATTGGTTTCCAAATTTTTAGACGTATTCGCATCAGACATGGCATAAACAATATTGAACACAATAGAAAAAATACTGTGCGTGTTCTGTTCCTTCGCAGCCCAATTTCAGCGTTACCAACCTATTTTATAAAAAAAAATAGTGTTCGTGTGTTTGAAATCCTATTAAGGAAACCTCGGAACCTGCACGAATGTTAATGGGGTTGCAGCGTTCACTTGTTTGTTTCTTTTCTCTTTGAATGTAACAGTAGGGTCGTAGCCTGTACCGCTTAAGCTGAAAAGGTTGTAAGATGTACGCGGAGAAAAAATCGAATGGTACTTTCAGCATCCTGTAGGTTAACCCGAAATGTCACTTCTTATTTTTATTTACTCTTCTTTCTTTGCCGGTTTAATAATTTAACTTTCGTCTTCATCGATAAATTTCTATTGTCTATAATTGAATTGAATTACATTCATTTATAGCCTTTTAAGTAACTTGCGCTCAGGCCGGTATGCTTGTAAGAAGGAGTGGAACCGATACCAGTCAGTGAAAACGGTTATAAGTTAAAAAAGAAAGAAGTGAAATCGGAAAGTCTATAGGTCAACAGCAAGTGTCACTTTTTCTCCTCTTGTAGTCTAGGCATCGATTTCACAAAAGTGCTCTACTTTTCGAGTTTAAGGGCAAATCATGTAACAATTTGGTATCCGATATTTTTTGAATACATATAACTGATCACAAAAATGCCGGATGCCAGAAAAAATGCTTCCGGGGGGGGGGGGGCTTCTCCGAAATTTTAACCGCTTCTATTCACTATATCTCCGTAACCACTGGAGATAGAGCATCCGATTTTTTTTTTTTTTTATTATTTTGTTTGTCTAATTCTCTTCTACAATTCAATTTTTGTGCTAAAGGTAATGGTTGTCTTGTAATTTTCATTTATACTCAGTATTGTGATAATGGCTTATCACGCTCTTCTTGGATGTGATGTAACGTCATATCCAATTGGAACGTCAAAAATCAAGAGCTGGTCTACTTACTCAGAAAATGGTGACTTTCTATTTTCCCTAAGACAAGTTCCTTTATCAGCAAGCGCTATTGAATCTCCAGAACTGTTCTTCATAAGACCCAGGACCGGTTTTAACGTCAACAGTTATGGGCACTCCAAAGGAGAGATTGCGCAACCAATACTGAGTATAAATGAAAATCACAAGACAACCATTACCTTTAGCACAAAAATTGAATTGTAAAAGTTAGACAAAAAAAAAAAAAAAAAATCTCTATCTCTAGTGGTTGCGAAGATATAGTGAATAATAGAATCGGTTAAAATTTCTGCTTTTTCCCTCCTCTCCTTGAGGTATTTTTTCTGGCATCCGGCGTTTTCGTGATCAGTGATAGGTAGGTATATATTCAAAAAATACCGAATGCCAAATTGTTACATGATTTGCCCTTAGAAGCCAATTTTTAAGACCTGATGCCTAGACTATTAAGAGGATCCCTATCTTGCTCTTAAGCTAGCTCAAATCTCGATAAAATATTATGTAACTATTAATTGTGAAATATATATTTTTATAGGATTCCTCATAAAATTGTGATATGGAAATGGAGTGATTAAATTATCTCATGATTCCTTTGATGCAATTCAGAGATACAGAGGACAACAAGGCTTGATTTCGATGTTTCTTTGTTTTGGGATACCGTCTGTTTTACTTCGTTTGATATGTGTTCTGTCTTTGAGCAGTCTATGCCTACAGTGAGGATATACGAAACATCAACTGGAATAAAAACAGGCACATGTTACTAACTCTTCTTTAATATATCATTGATGGGGAAATTATAATCACGCATATGAGGTTGGGTTTGTCTCAGAGGCTGTATTTTTGGCGTGATTATTCTGAAAAGCTGTTTTTAATTAAGAAATTGTTTCTGTGTATGAATAAGAAGTGTCTCAGAATAGTATAAAAAAATCCACCTTGTGTTCCTTAGCGTAGACACAGGATATAATCTCTTTCCTTGTAATTTCATTACTTTCAATTTGTGTGCTTCATTTCTTTTCCAGTGTGTGGGCTTTCTACATACTGAATAACTTACTTGTATTTTTTTCTTCAGTTTCACTTCGACGGGGGTTATGAAGGTGTTGCTGGAGGTGTAGAAGGAGGTAGAGTATAACAGAGAGCAACATTTTACTTGTGTTTTTAAACACTAGTCAGGGTAGCTTGTGAATTTCAGTGTTTATTTATTGTTCGTCTCGTTATAATTTTTCTTTGTAGGGGAGGGCTCAGTTCTTTTTCATTTTCGCTAGTGTATAAGAAATGTTCTCTCTCGTCTCGTGACATTCAGTGTTTGTATTAATAGTTGTGTTTCGTTTTTAAATAGCTTTTAACACTAGAAAGTTAATTACGTGCTTCTTTGTTGTGTTTCTGTCGTACTTTACAGTAAACTTTCCCTTTTTGTTGTTCTTGTTCTTTGCTATGTTTCGTCCTTGTATTGCATGAGGCTATTCTTCACACAGTAAAAGCACATACATTTCTCTAAAACTAAGTCAATTTCTTACGAATAATCGCTCTGCGAGTAAATCTAGATATTATACCGATTTTGTTACCTCAGCAGAAATTAGGCGTTTTGGGAGATTAAAAAAAAACTTGCTTTCATGTTTCAGAAGGAAGTGCAGTGAAGTCTTATACAACTGTGTTGTCCGTCTGTCGACAGTTTTCAACTTAGGAACTACTAGAGCTGGGAAGGTGTTCGAGGTATCGTTGGAAAGGTCTCGGCGAGACAAGTTCAAACCCGTATAAGCTCACACACATTGGCGGTTTCGCAAATAGGGAACGCAATTTACGAAGTTCATTTTGATTGAAGTGGCAACACTGCTGTGATTCGCTTGTCGTTTCGCCGGGAGACAAATGACGATCGTAGTGTATTTCTGGGCAGTGTAGTGATTGTGTCGAGGTGTTTGTGTTCCCATATTACGGTGTGTATTGTCAGCGGACGTTGTTAAAACGAGGTGGGTATGACATACCGCCCTAAACAATATTTACCCATGCAGAACAGGGTGTGTTCGTTCTACGAACCAGAATTGAAACGCCAGTCCAGTGAATGGCGCCACTCGGCGTCCCGACGACCTAAAAAGAGCCAGCAAACGTGAAGGTCATGATCATAATGTCCTACGGCCACGAAGGCATCCTCTCACATCAAGTGCCACCAGGGGTTGCAGTAAATGCTGCGTACTATGCCTCGTACCTGAGTAATCATTTGCAGCCAGTATTGCGATGCAAATGTCCATATCCCCTGTAGTCTGGACCAATTCTGTTTCACAACAACGCCAGATGTATTGCCAATGCGGTACAGACGCTCTGACAACGATGGTGTTGGGAGGTACTGGAGCACCCGCCATATTCTCCAAGTATGAGCCCCCTGCGATTTTGATTTGTTCCCAAAAATGAAAGAACCTCTTCGGGGACAACGTTTCCGTGATATTTCCAGCATTGTTCGTGCCTTAGGGCGCGCTCTCGAAACCCTCTCACAAACGGGGGTTCTCAACGGTATCCAACGTCTGCCAGATATCTGGAAAAGTGTTCATCAGGCAGGCAGGGATTACTTCGAGGGAATGTAACCATGTTCATGTGAGTAACATTTTCATTTCCCAGATATGTTGCCGCTTCAATTTAAATGACCCTCGTGTAACTTAGGAACTACGAGGACTAGGAATATGGTTGAGGTGTCGTTGGATAGATTTTGGCGAGACGAGTTCAAATCTGTATCATTCATCAAGTTCACAAGGGCAGGTCTTGAGTTCCGCGAAAGGGAGAGTTTTGAATTGAAGAACTAGTAAGCTGTTTAGGTGTTCAAGGTTTAGAAAGGTCTCGGCGAGACGAGTTCAAACCTGTGCAGATAATCCAGTTCACAGGGGCGGATCCCAAGGTACAGGAAGGAGGATTTTCAACTCAGGAACTGGTAGACCTACGAAGGTAGTTGAAGGTGTCGTTGGAAAGGTCTCGCTGCTTTTGTTTTTCAACGGAACATTGATTATACTAATAGGATTATCGCAGCTGAAGCGTGGCAGAAGTATTTTACGAGTCCCCTGGCGCCTTTTTTTATTGTTATATTTACTTTATTACTTAGTTGCTTCCTCTCGCCACCCTTTTCTACGAGGAATGAACAAGTTTTTAGAAGGTTCCACGAAAGAACTGACCTTACACCTTCAGCGGAATACACTATAAACAGTCTACATGTCGCATGTTTGCAAGAAAAGTGTTACAATTCAAAATTTTCCGATTTTCGTTTTCTTTCTCAAAAGCATTAGAGAACCTTTCTCCTTCTTTCACAAAAATTCCACGAGTGTTTCTACATCGGTGGCCGGTAGATAGCACAAGTATACGAGGGATTTTGTATATAAATTCTCAAGTAAGTCGTCACTTCTTTTGCTCCTCATGTAAAATTGTACTTTTTTGAATTGTGACATTTTTCTTGGGAACGTGCGATGTGCCTGTTAATTTTAATTAAAGCAATACCTTCAACAGTGAGGAATTCAATGACAAACGTTGCTTCACACCTTCAACCGCACTGAGGAATGTTAAATACATCCCTCCGTCCCATGAACCGTAGCTAGACAGTCTCTTCTTTATGTCCTTATCGCAAATTGAGACAAGAGAATAGTAATTTTGAGAACACCACGTGTCAGTATATTGCGAAAGATAAAAGGATAAAACCGTCGTAGCACACACGGAAAGAAATCACAATGCAGAACATTTCGTACAGTCTACTGGACTTCATTGGTTAGCTAAAAGACAAAATTCGTTTAAAGAGAAAATGTGAATAGAATTGAAGTCAGTTCCAGACTGCCCAGGAAGAGAGTCAAATAACGGGAAGTTGCGTTGTGATGTCTGAATATAAATAAATACCGCTAAGGTGGAACAATCGGTAGAGTGCTTGCCTTTTAATCCTCATTGTCCAGGTTCGATTCCCAATGCCGGCTACTGTGATAGGGTTTTCCCTGGTTTACAGAATTTGTTCAAACTCGCTGACCAGACAGAGTTTAGTTTACTGAAATACTTTAATATCAGTTCTTTGCTTCCTAGAGATCGGCGAGTTTTAAAAAAAATACTGTTTTCACGAAATGTTTTTATAATGGTAAGTTTATCAGGACATACATTAATTTAAACTTTGTCCATGGTCCGTTAATTCTGGGAGGTACGATCAAAAAGGTATCGGATCACATAATTTTTCGTGAATTAATTATCTTTCCGCCGTGGAACTTTGTAACACATGGCTTTGGACCTTACTGTGAATGGTAAGGTAGTACTTTACTTTTGAAGTCTATACATCGGCCTAGCAGCAGTCATGAAATGAGCAGCTTCATTTCGCCAAATTTTCATCTGGTTAGCGTGGTGATAAGAAAACAGCATTTGAGCTTCACCTCCTCTTCGTTCTTTCTCATCGCACTTGGTCCATGCAACTTCAGTTTGTTCCCGGAGTGAAGAGATCACTGTGCGAAACCAGGTTTGAGACGCGAGAATAGGTGATGCTGAATTAAACCAAGCAGTTCTTCATCGCGAAAAAATGGGTTTCAAGACTTTTGAAAAGTGAAAAGAACGTTAGGCAAAGTATTGAGTCACATGTGTCCTATTCCCGGCGTCGGGAAGTAGCGCCTCCATCGCCCAGTCAGTTTTACTGGCTGCAATCAGCCCTGTCAGCTGCAAACATCGTTGCTGCCTATGGGAAGTCCAACAGCAGGGCCAGAGTGCTTCTCTGTTGAGAATTCTACTTCCCACTTGCGTAGAAGAATGGCGACCTCATCGCAGGTCTGCGTCGAGTAAGAGAGTCTCAACACACCCTTCCATGTGCGTTTTCATCAGTAGCAGCAAGACTAGCAGTTAAAACTGTCTCGGTTTGCACCCAGATAGTTGATGTATCGAGAAATCTAAAACTCGCCAAGCCCTACCAACTCATGGAACTGAGGGTCGGCCGGGTAGCAGTCCCGTCCGCAGCGGCAGGCCAACGACTCGAAGGTCCCGGAAAGGGCATGAGAGTGGATTTTAATGGCTAAAGGGCGAATCGCGACGGGCCGAAGTCTAAAGTTACTAGACTGGCACATATAAAAATCAAATTTACGTGAGTGCTATTGGAAAGGGAATTAAAATTTGTTAAAGAGTATATAAGTTTTTATCTTGAGGCCCAAGGTCACTTATTGGTATTGGTCGTTTCTCGTATAATTGTACAACACCTATTTTGTTTCACACTATTTATGAACTTATTTTCCTTCTCGACGGAATTGGATCCAAGAGTCTCTATGTCGGTATTTGTCTGAGTTGGCAAGCACTGAATTATAGGACATTCATGACTTGCTACTACGTTATATCGTTTTGAGTTCCCAGTGAATGCCTGAATAAAGAAACGTCATAACATTAAGTTAAATGCTAGGATGATTGCTATTTTGCGTTAGTTCGTGCATTCTATTGAATTTTATCCGGTTTGAAGAGCAGGGATGAAACTTAGTACGTGGAAAAAACTATGTGGACAAAAATGCAGACAAACAAGACAGCTGCACGCCAGGATGGGAGACTTTCAAAAGATGTTACTGTAAACACCTTACTTTTATTGTGAATCTTGGTACATAGGAACATTGCACGCTATTTGAGGATTGGCTTCAATAAAATCTGCCAGCATGGTAATTTAACAGATCGCCTCATTTGAAGTGTATGATTCTGAAACACTGTTTCGTTGCAGTATTTTTATTTATAAACTCTGTGATTGTTCCTTAATATATGTTAATATAAACATTACACGCTGTGTGCTGTTGCTGTCTGTTGTTTATAAATTATGTCAGTGTTTTGTCTTGTCCAATGTATTCATCTACACATTCAGTAACACGCTTTTGTATATGTATTTTTATATACCGAAGTTGTTCAAAACTTCTGTGTTCACCTTTTCTTCTAACTCTGTAAACAACTTTAGTAATGTATTGTTGCCAGTAACAGATGTTCTTTCTTGGAAAAACATGTCTTTCATTTTTTAAGGCTTATCGTTTCTCTCTGAAGAATTAACTAAAATCCATGTAAACAAATAATGAAGGAATATGGGGAGAAAATAATTTCGTTAATTACTATGATACATCCAAAGTAGATATCCAAAGATGACGCATCACAGCAAGCACAACTTAATTTTGGGAAACACGTACAGACCAACTTCGTACTTATTCCGAGTAGCTTGAGAACTAGGTTCTTCGCAGATTCTCTAATCCAGAATTGATTCGTGAGTGAAGATCCTATTTATTTTCGCTTTAAGTTCTTAGGGATCAGTTAGCGGCGGTGGTGCTCGTAAACTTTTTATTTGCTCAAATCAATCCATATGTTTCCGTGACAGTTCACACTGATTGATTTAAAAGTTTGCGTTTTTACACAGAACTTTGATTGTTAACATATTTATGAGCATATGCAATGCCATGCCGGTGTTCTTCTGAATTTTGAGTTATTTTTAAGGCCTTTAGGTAACTTTGGCTCAGGCCGGAGGGATGATGAGAGAATTGGTAAAATGAAGACAGTGAGAAGAAACGGGAGAACCCCAAGAAAACCAACGCACGCGAGGTTGTTCTCCTTGTTAACTTTCTAGATCCATTCAGTCCTAACATACCTAAAATATACTAATTATTGTATTCTTAAACATCATATTTATTGATTACATCAGAAAGAAACTTGGTGGTCGCATTATTTTCGTTGATCCAGTTACACTTCTTTGAATACCAATTAAAAAATACCATCGATAGGATTCACAAGAATGTTAAAGGACAGCTAAACCCGTTCTATATAGTCAAACTCTGTTCATCCAACGTTGTCTTTTATACTACATGACGAAGTGAGATTGGATTAAGCAAACCATTGCGACTATTTTTATATCACCATATTCATGAAGAGTTTTTTCATATATTTAGAAAAGTCTAGATGGTGACATGTGGTGTTCACATCCATGTTTCAGTTCATGTAATTATACATCATTGTTGGTGGCAGTTATGTACTTTTTCTTAATTTATGTACTTGAAAGTTTGCTTCAGTAGGTCGTGTTGTTCTAATTCGAGTACCGTGTGGAATTTAACTGTAATAAAATGGTAAGGTACACGTGATACCTAATTGATGGTTAAATAATGGGTTCTTCCTTTAGTGGTAACATAGTCATTTTCTTGCAATGATTGATAGCATGGTTTAAGATTAATTATATCTGTGTAAACACGTACTTTCAAGAAATGCCTTAGGTAGCGTGAAGCTAAATCCGTTGTAAGATTGTACGGGCCCAGCCCCCGTTGTCCAGGCGCTAATTACGGACTTTAGATCGCCAATGAGTAGGCACGTGGGTTCAAACACCACGGTCGACCATCCTGGCTGAGGTTTTCCAGCCACCACCCCCCCACTCAGATTCACCAGGCGAAAGCTGGGATGGCACCTTAAGTAAGGCCCTGGCCGTTACCTTCCTCTTTATCTCCCCTACCGCATCCCAGTCTGGGCCAAAAATGTCAAAAGACTATAAATTCAATTTGATTGTGTGGATGATAAATTCGAAACTATAGACACCTGATAATAGTGGTACAGCAAAATAGATAATTGGAAAGTCTCCTCACGAAAGTTCATTGGATACATTACTTGTAGTTATCATATAGTTGATAGTGATGCTCCTCAGCTCACTAATATATTGTCTTCAATTTTGTAGTTTTTTCTTCGACAAAGATGTGAATACATGGGCCTAACTCGAAGATTTAATAATATTATTCTATGAAGTTAGTTGACTATTCATCAGCAGCAATTGAAGCAGAATGGCAAATTTCTCCAGAATCTAATGTCATCTTTTTTCTTCCTTAAATAAATAAATAGAGACTGAAACAAATCGTCAATTTACAAGTTGTTTAAATATCTACGAACATTAAGCCATGACAGAGTTAAAAGACAATGAACCGAGCGGCCGTAGCTAAATTTGTAGAGCGTTGTCTTAGCAATCTGAAGGTCCTGATAACGATCCCAGCGACTGCCCATATGACTGAGCTTTTTCTTCGTTAATACCCGGCAAATGCCGGGAGCCCTGACCGGCTTCCAAGATCCTCTCCCGCACCCTATCACAACCTGAGATGCCTAAAGACAATAAATAAATAAATTCAATTCAATTCAAATGTAAAACCAACGAAAGAGATTATAACTGGATGAAGCAAAACTACACCAGTCGGTATTTTTTGGGAGAGAGACTGTAGCTTGCTTCAAATACCGGGAAAGTACGGTATAAAAACTGAAAATGGCAAAGCTGAAAGGGAGAATGGCGAAAGAAGCATTCGCCGCAAAACTGAAAAATTGTTTTAGTTTAGATGAAGAAACCCATGAGTAAAGATTCGAATAAAGTTCGACTCCAGAAGGTTTTCCTGCTTTCTTCGTCTAACGTCGATTATTCGAAGTAGGTAAACACAAGATACGCCTGTTTCGTACTTCAAGAATAAGTATCATTGGCTTCGGACTAGTAATATGGAAAACCTTGGGTTGTATCCTAACGAGATCTTGCACGCTATAATAAACCCCAGAAGTAGATAGTGCCATCTGTTAGCTAGATGCTAAACTACGAGAGAGGGAGGGTTGGAAAACCGTTGTGAAACGTAATCTTTGGTGTTTGCATCGCGTGTAGTGAACACAAATTAGAGCTGCGATTCTACTATCGCCAAGGCCCCGGTTCCTTGATAGCATTTTAGCCACGCAAACATTAATTTTACAAAATAGGTTGGCAACACTGACTTCTGCAGTGCTTAGGTTCGAAAAAATCCACAGCACTTGTGTCGAATAAAGTTTTTGCGCAGCTAGGTATAGCTGAATACAAGCAATTTGAATAATGGATTATTTTTTGAAATTATCTGGCAAATCTGAACTACTGTACCAATCAGGACTGTCTCGGTTGCTCTGAGCTAGTCTAGCAAAAACCTTTTGAACGATATCGCATCCATGTCTCTACTCCGTATGGTTCATGAGAGATATTTTTTGGTATGATCTGGCAACACTGACAACGGGGTTCCTGGGAAGCGCGAACATCCGCAGTATGTTCCTATTGTGTCAAACAATGTTTATGCTAAGTTTGTGCTGCTATGACTAAAATAATGGTAACAATTTTGAAAAAGGTAATTTAATAGAAAATAGGCTAGCAACACTGGTAAGTGGGTTGCTTGGTATAACTCAGCTCCTCTCATTGTTTATATATTGTGTCGAATAATGTTTATGCCAAGTTTGGCGCAGCTAGGTCTAACTAAATGGAAGCAATTTAAACAATTGATTTTTTTAAAACTATGATAGCAACACTGAATCTACTGCACCAATCAAGACGGTTCAAGGGGCTCTGAGTTAGTCTGGCCAAGACCTTTCCAACGACACCTCAAAGATCTCTCTACATCTTGTTCCTGAATTCTATTTCTGGAAACGGACGGACACCATGAGCGGGAATGGAAGGTTCCTTTTGCTGTAGCTTTGCTATCAAGGGATCTAAAACGAATTTAACCGGACATTACCTAACCTTTTTCAGTGAAGTGTGTAAAATTCTGAAAATGTGTATAACGAAAAAAAAATCTAATTTGACTTTACCTAACCCAATTCCGTGAATTCTTTAACGTATTGAAAATAAAATTTAAAAAAAAGTCAAAGAGAACAATTATTTATGTATATATAAACAAAAACATGTAAAGTTCTTTGGAAGAAAAAAAAAATATAGAAACGTAAGAAATTGGTGGTAATTGAATCCGGTTGTCCTGGCCAGCAGTCTTAGCACACTACCCAATCAATACTCGAAAGGACCAATTGGAAACGGATGGTTTTGCACAGTCTTTTATCTTTTCCTCTATTCTTAACATCTCCAACAGCGGTGTCGTAGAGTATGTAGTTACGCGGGACGAGAACAGATGGCACTACGAACTACAGGGATTCGTTAGGCTCTCTAGTATTCAAACACTTTCTGAATATCATTCTTTTCCAAAATAATTGTTATACAACCATCAAGCATTATAATTTGTTCAGCGTCGGTAGCACTCACTATTAAAGCATCAGTTTTAGTCGGTGAAATTTATTTACGTGTAGTCAAATTTGAATAAACGTAAAAAGCGGGAAAACTGAGATTTAACCTTACATATTCTGCATTGGTACTGTGTTGTATAAAGTGGAAGTATGGGCTCTTCCAGTTAATGAAAAAATAAATTAAAAGATTTCAAATTCTGAATCTCGTTGTGAGTGAACGAACCTTTGTTTGTTTGTTTGTTTGAGTATATTTTTAATCAAACATCAACAATCTTTAATTGATGGTAATCATCATTTAAATTCATGGATTTTATAAACACATTTTCTGAATCCCTTAAAATATTGACCTAACCTAACGGCATGGATAAAGTGTAAAAGGGAAGAGGTTTGTTGAGAAAGAAAAATTGAAGTGGCAAGTAGTGGAGCGAGGCAAAAGGAGAACGCTAAACTTGCTTCAAGAAATTTGAATGTAGCCCCCACACCGTATTTCAAAATCTCTTAGTTAAACGTTTTCAAATTGTTCAATATATGAAGTTTCTATGCAAGAATTTGAAGCCCTCTAAACAACGTAAGTATAATGTATTTTACCTTTTTCACAAATAGTCTTGTGTATGGTAAATGTTCAGATTGACATCCGCTGTGACCGGGATTCGAATCCGTATCTCCTAGTTACCGGCTAGGTATGCTATCCATTACATCACCACGTTACGGTCAGTTCCCTTTGTATATGGAATGTCCGTCTCGCCCAGACACACTTCGAGCTCCTCATTACTGGTTACGAGGCCTAGTCACTCCACTACATGCGGAGGTTTTTAGTTGAGGAATCTTTCTGCTGTTATGCAGTGCAAAAGAATATATGTTATTACTTGTTTCTCGAATAACCGTGTGTATAGTAAATGTTGAAATTGACACAGAAAATTTGACAGCCGCTGTGACCGTGACTTAAACCCAGATCTCCCAGTTGCCTGCTAGGTATGCTATTTTTGTTTTATAGAACTTATGGTGACTGGCAGAATGCTAATGATGATGGCTTATAAATTTCGAATGTTCTGTTGCTGTTGTTTGCATATTTGTGTAAATAATGTGTTTGGGGTTTATAGTTAATCATTCGTAAATTTAAGTTGTGGCATCGCCATCTGCCTGTATAACACTTTATTCATAATACAGCTACGAATAATAACGTAATAATGGTGCTGAGATACAGTATGTAAGTACTTACTCATAAAACGGTAGGCAATAATGTTAATCTCATGACATAAGATTATGGTGTCATTGGGTGAAGTGAATAAAAATGAGAAAATGCTTATACTTGGCTATTTTTAAGTAAATACTTGGGACTAGAAGAAAAGGATAATGTTTCCATCAGGAGTTAATACTTGTGCTTTGAAAGTAAATGCTTCTGTGGGAAGGAAATGCTCGGAACTTTGGAACAGTTACTTAAATAAGAGTGAATAAAACTAACTTTCAAGTAAACCCTCAGTTGACACAAGAAAGTACTCTTGAGTAAAAAAAAACTTTTATTCACCTGATAAGAGAGAGAATACTTTACTCACGAGTAAACACTTCAGAGTATTTGCTTCTTTCTGTTCACCCATTGTAGTTATAATGGTTGTAGTGAGTAGTGTTCGATTTGCCAGGGGGAAAGCCGGGGATTTTCCCTGGCACGTGAGAATTTCATCCCCGGTTGTTGATTCTGAATATCATCCTAACCAGGAACAAAATCTTTGTATTTCTACCCAAACAGGTAGAAAGTTGAAACTTACCAACAACCACTAGTCTTAGTTAGGATCCCCCCCTTCGTAATTAATAACAAATCGATCACTGCTAGTGAGAATATAATTTTACAGGCACATTGAGTAATAAACTATTTCAGATTGTAACTCTCCAAAAGAAAGCCTATTAAATCGTAAACTGAGGTGCCAAGATATTAGAGACAGCTACCTAATAACTTTTAACTCCTCCCTTCACCCGAAAAACAGCTATTACTCGACGTGGCATGAGTTAAGAGGTGTAGTGTATTCGTTGCATGAATATTTCCCTCCAGGTACGTTCAATGACTGGTTACAACGCAATTACTTGTTGAGTGTGGCTGCAAGGCTGTGAGTGAGATCTGCACAGTCCTCAGTGGGGTACAAATTGGACAAGCGGATGGGCCAAGGTCTTTGTTCGATTTGTTTTAAATTACGAAGAGGAGGGGGCCGGGTTTGCTGGTACGATCTGTTTTGATAGAAATACAATGATTTTATCCCTTTTAGGATGATATTCTGAATCAACAATCGGGGATGGAATCTCAGGCACCAGGGAAGATCCCCGGCGTCGCCCTTCCCAGACAGATAGAACACTGGCCAAGGGAGTACCTGGAAGCCAGTACTGAACCAGTTCTGGTCACCCGTACACGATGCTGGTTTACGTTTCCTTGTTGGTACTGAACGTAGCTATCATAAAAGAGTGCGAATGGTCTGCAGCGAGATCTGTGTACGTCACATCTATCAAGACAGACTCCAGTTTCACTAGTGGTTTTTGCAAGTTTCAACGCTCCCCTTACCATTGCAGAGCCATCACCATGCTGAAATCCATTGCTTCATGCGGTCCTCTCCGCAGACGAACTCGACTATCCGATTAAAACGGTTGGAAACGTGATTCATCAGACTAGGCGACGCTTATCCACTGTCAGTGTCGATATTTCCTAGACCAGGTGAACCGTGCGGAGTGTCAACAATGGTACTTGTATTGATCAACGACTTCCACGCCTCATGGAAAGCAAGAGAGTTGCATTTGACACAGTGTTTCACTTTTTGGGGGGTCGTTAACATTTTTATTTTTTGCCTATTGTTCCGGCCGTGCTTCTCCTGTGGGCGTCCACACTGTTGATGTGCCTCTATCTGTCCGGCATTCATATATTGCTTGTATACCCTTCTTATTGTAGCGCGAGAAATCCATGAGAATTGGTTTTCTGGGAGATGGAGAGCCTCGTCTTTCTAGCAGCTGTAATCTGTTCATGGTTAAATTAGGTCCACGTTCCATGGTTCCAACAGATAGTACAGAGCATATTATTATCCGGCTGCGTCCATACCTAGCGGAGAAATGTACCGAAAACATGCAGTGTACTGCTGTCTGTAATGTATTGGCATTTCAGTTTATATCCTTTTTCTTGTGGCATCTACGTACTTGTATGGTATGTTTACGTGTTTTCCCAATGTCTTCCCTGTGTTTTATTTAGATTTATTTTGTTTTTAAAACCACCAAATTGAGTATTGAAATGTTTTTAAAAGAACCACTTTTGTTTGTCTTGAATATTTCACTTTCTGGAACAAGAGGTGGTCGTTCTGCCTTGCTAGTTTTGAACTTTTTCGAGGTCTGTCACAAAAGTGACGGGACTTCTTTTCTCACAAGCGAAGTGGGAACACTGTGGAAAAAAACACCCAATGAAAATGGTCCACAATACCGTAAAATCACACTGAGCTAATGCATGAATTTCTGCAGCCAACATCTTGTTAGTAATGGTTATCTCAATCCGTGTGACTTTTTCTTGTTATCTTAAATTAAACGACGCCTAGGAGACATTCTAATAACATCCGAGGCTGTAACCGACTCATTGAAGGACTCTGTGTGTACTCCGTTATAGAAATACTTGCAAGAACGTGCTAGAAAGTCCCGTTACTTTTGTGACAGGTCTCGTGTTTGCTCTTTGGTTTATACGGAGCCACTCGTAGTTGGACGATGTACGCTTAATGTCGAATGCCGTGAATATATTTACGTATTACATTTTAAGTTAATCAACATACGCTAACAAGGCTCATACACTACACTTTATTACACAAAGACCATACAGTAAGCGTAACAGTTTCAATGTTCGATCAACACCTTCTTCAAAGAAGCTCACCACACCTTAGGTATTAAGTATTGCATTAGTACAGGAAGCCGAATTTCAAAGAAACTGTCTTTTGTTTTCAGGAAGCAAGAATGCAATAGTGAGGAGAAAGAGGTGGTAGAAAATGTCCCCGTCTCTCCTTTCGACAGCCTTGAAAGCAGTTGTCAGATAAATGATATATTAACCAAATATGAGGTGCTGGGAAATACTCCGCCACGCACACGAATATCAAGACGTCAAAAAGAGAGGAGATGGAGAGAAGAACATAGGTAGGTAGAGATTTTTATTACCTAATGATGAATTGAATTTGAATTTTATCTATGACCTTTAGGCATCAGACCGGGATAGGGGAGGGGAAGGGTGCAGGAAGGTGCCATCTCGGCATTTGCCTGGTGTGTTTGAGGAAAAACCTCAGTCAGGATGATCGGCCGCTGGGATTGAACCCGCGACCTCACGAATGCTACGCCAACGCTCTAACACTAAGCTTGGTACCTAATAATGACATCTCTACACTTCACGCCAGTGCATGATAAGAACACTTTATGTTTTGTCGGAATTACAGTTATAAAGTCTCTCGTTACTTGGTTCCAGCAGAGATCTCGTCTCGTTACTGTGGAAACTATCGTTAGTTTAACATCCTAATTTGGCTAAAATTTTTAAAATTAGTACCTTTCACCATCATTCCAAGTTTCCACTGAGTCTTTGTTACCGTTCTAAAGATATTTGTAACGTAACCAATATTTTAGTCTCGTTACCGAATAAATCGTGAGTTTCATGACAGTTTGTAATGGCTGAAACATCTATATATCATGATCATGCCAAGTGTGGTGCCAACCTTGATGGTCGTGTGGATAGGGAGGCCATTAGAGGATGATTAGAAAGCCGGGTACTTTAACAAACTAAATAAAATTAAAATACAAGATGATATGGGACGAATATTTACATAAAAAAGTAAATACATAAAATAACCAACCATACCTTTCGTTGTGAACGCTAAACGATAAATAGGTTGAAGAAAGCAAATACGTATAAAATACCCCCAAAAATTAGAAGCGTGATTAATACGAACCATCACAATATGATACGGCCCCTTGGTGCATTGGAAGGAAAGATTGAAATGCTTATATTTTGAAGTTGTGGATGGTGCTCGGTAGATGTCTCTACTTTTAGTAGCGAGAATTTGAAGTGAGCAACTTTTTTTATATAGAATTAAATTATTGTTTTAATGTTTGAATATCAGCACAGCATTTAAATGTGTAACTTTCTAATATAATTAAAACCTTACGGGCAGAATCATATCGATGGTACTTTACAGCTATCCTCGTATCTCAACAAGTGCAGTTTTACAGGAGAGCGAAAAACTCGTAACGTTCGTGCGTGCTAATTAGGTGGCGACGCTGATCAGTTTCACGCTCATAAATCAGGTTCTGTTGCACTTACTAACATATGGGTCATTGCATTATGAGAAATAATTTTTCTACACAAATTCATGTTAAAAACCGAAGATCGCTTATCTTGATATACAAGGTCACTGCAAAGTACCATGGAATATATCATTATAACAAGTTTGAAGCTAATTGGTTTAACCGTTCCCATATGATAAGTTAATTTTGAATTTTGTAATGACCTGTAGGCAACTTTGGCTCAGACCATATCGAATATGATTTTTAATAAACAATCTCGTCATCATTGGAATACTACGTAGCTTAAAATTGTAATACGGCTCTGGAGGATGGTTAATGTAGAAATTTTGGTTGGACTCTGTAAAGCCGTTTGCCTGAAAATGAGTTTATTAGTCTCGTTACGGTTTTGACATTAAAATTTTAATAATCAACCAACACAGATACCATTTCATTTCATCTATTTTCACGTGAAGGCTTCCCCTGTTGAATTTAGATTACGAAACAGCTTGTGGTATATCTTTTTTTTTTAATTACCACAGTAATAACGTTTTCAGGGTGTCTATCAGTCAAGAGTCATGAAAAATTCGCGAAATTAACAGGTAGGTCAAAAAGTCAAGAATTAGCTGTGTCGTCAAATCCGAAAATGAACAGATGAATTGCTTCATTTTAAAAATTTACCTTTATTTCTTCTAAATTTTTACCCCTCATGGGAGCCCGCGAACGGCGCAAGCTTGGCAGTATATTCCATGGAAATGCAGCAATTGAATGAGCATTTTCTACAAATAAAGAATGTTTGGTCGGAAATAAGTTGGAGAAATCCTTAATTGGTCAAAGATCTTTGTGTGAAGCATTTCGTAATATTAAAGAAATATGAAATTTCAAAAGCCGTGACACATGCAGCTAGAAATGCATTATCAAAAATAAAAGTAACACTGAAAGCAAAGAAAAAATTACAAGAGGAGAAACAACACAGAGCAAGATAATTTCCTACCTAAAGATTTTAGAGAAAAAAAGAACATCAGTGGTTGAAAAGAAATTTTATTGAAACTCTCGATTCCGAGATTATGGCTTTGAAGAGAAAACTTAAAAGTCGTTTTGTAAGTGAAACCTTATGTTTTCCAAATTATTTAATTAGTTCTAATTAGAAGTTTTTACTCTCCTTTGTATATTTCTCTTGATGTGTGTAAAGTTTTGTAAAAATGTTAATTTAAAATAAATTGACTAATGTGGTCATTCTCCATCCAGAATGAAGGCTGGAGCATTAATAAAGAAGTTACACTTCCCTTTACAAATAAAAGGATAGTTTCCTTAAAATTTTTAAAAATCACGCTTTTTTAATTCCAAATTTTAACTTTACCTAGGTCAGGCTGCCTTAAAATAAGGGTCATGAAACAGGTGAAAAGGGCCATCAAAAGCCATGAAAATGTTAAGAATTTTGATTTGGTATTACTGGTCCTATACAACCTGTTTTATTGGTCCTCGGGGACTAATAAACACTATACATATTTTCAAGATGCAAGTTTTGAAGAGAGAGAGAGATAGATATAGTTTCCGAAGAATGAGAAGAGAATACGTAAAAAAAACTAATTCGGGAAAATATTTGTATTTGAACCTGCCAATATTGCCAAGTCATGAAGTGAGAAGAGAAGAGTTATTGTAGTTATGTCGAGTATTAATGGCGACCTTATTGTAAGAGTATTTTTGATTGATGCTTGTTTGTAAATGATGTTCGTGTGTGTCTATGAATTGGATATTATTGTTAATTGGAGGAAACTATAAATAAAGATAATAATTAAAGGACGGAAAATTCCACTTTGGTGAGGCATGTGTTATGCGTAGAAAGGAGTGTCTCCTAATTTGTGTTGTTATTTTGCTGCATATGCTTGTTATAATGGAATATATGCAATGTTAATCAAAGTATTTCTAATTGCTTTTCAGTCCTGATACAAAGACTTCTCCGAAGGTTGTGCATGCTCGAATTCGTCGAAGGAACACAGTTGATAACTTTCCTCATCAAATACATTCAAATTTCGATGATCCGGAACAAACTGTAGATAGCGGTAAGTTCAAAGAATTACCTTCTGTTGTACCATTTAATTACTGAGTGGTCATTGATGTATACTTTGTATGCTTTCCTGAAGGTGCCTGGGAAAGGTGAATTGATGATGGTTTGTAACTGCCTTCCATTGGATGAAGATAAGGTACCGAGAACGGGACTTACATTTTAACGTGGGCTCCTGACCACTTGCATACCCACCGGAAATCTAACTCGGGACCCCTTGATACAAGGCAGCAATCTTTACCACTCACGCACAGGGACACTTCATAACTGTGAGAATAATATATTTGAAAAGAGCCAAGAGCACAGGAAGTAGAAGGCTGAGACATGAATTCTCTATTTATAGATATACTAAACGAATTAATCCCACTCCATGGAGGATTAAACTGCACGCAATATGAAATGTTTTATCCGCATCAATAACACGGAATCCAACATAACGTTGGAATTCGACGGTTCGTTTATTTTAGCGGTACTCTTTGTAGTTCATACAATTATTGTTATGTACGAGCCACATGGTATCCATATGTACAGATTGTGTGTCATTTCTAGCAGTCGAGATTTTCGATCAAGGCTGAAGAAAATACAGAACATTCAAGTTTACTTATGATTAACCATTCTGACTTTTGCTCTGTTTTTTTTATCTGGTTCCAGTTTTCATGTAATTTGTTATAATTGTAAGACCATTCCGAACACTGTAATTGAAATACACAGAAAAATCTTGGATCAATTTATACCGTAATAAAATCTGCATTTCGTGATTTAACTTTCTTAAAACTAAATTAGTTGAAAAGATGGACATTTGCATCAGCTGTGCGTATTGAATTTAGGTTATATCAGTCTGGTGTGCTGCTTTGGGAAATCACCGCGCGTCTTTGATATTGATCATAAAACTGACACTACACTTAAACTAGACTTTCGGATTGAATGAAGTATTGTTTTGCGTGTCGCTGAGACGTGTTCAGGTAGGGTATTACATATTTTGAAATTTCAAGGTGGAGACGCATGGTGTGTTCAAAATGGACCTTCAAATATATTAGAATATTAAAGGGTACCGATCGTTTATTTCCACTTCGATGTCATAAATTAGTGGTCAGATACAACATTTTGAAAGTTTTTTTTTACATGGTCGTCCTGAGCGTGAAATGTACTAAAACGTACGCAGATAACGATTCTATCATAGTACCTAAGGTTATCACACGGTAAAAGGAAATAGAAGGACTGGAAGATTTAAAAAGAACTGAAACTTGAAAACAGAACACCAGAAAAATATTTAATAATTAAAAAGTTGATGCATGAAGAGGATAATTTCAATTTGAATAAGGCACAACTCACCAATCGAGACCACATCGTGACACACTAGGAGACATCCCGCAACCGTTTTCGTCCTTTCAATAATATATGCTGATGTTTTTTCAAGCAAACAGGGTCATTTGTATGCACCTCGGAGGAAATGGTCAGTTGCTTATTTACGTCGGATTGAGTGGTATCTACTATAGTGTGTCCGTATCTAGGTCCTAGAGCAAGGGAAATACAATACTAAATTGCTTCCAGCAATATTTATATTATCTTCGCAGTTTTATGTCTGCAAGCATATTAGTATTGATTTACCATAAGAAAAATATCTTTTTCCCAGGTTTTCGCTACTAAAAACGACGAAACGTTTGTCGAATTTTTTGTGCTTACCCTTACTTAATTTTTACATACCTTCCTCACGTGCTTGCAAAATTACAGCGAAAATTAATTGAGATAGTTCTTGAGTCTCTTCCTGTTTCTATTAGTAGAATTATGCGATTGCTCAAACCTAAGACAATTGAACAGCTTATTGAGAATATCAATATGGGGAAGCAATCTGATGTGAGGGAAGTTGACTTGGATATTAGTTCTTCTCTAGAGCTCGTAGGAATTTGTGGTAACAGAAAGAAGCCTCCAGGTTCTGGAGAAGTAACTAATAAAGATATCAAGAAAAGGTTCTCGGTACATAGTGCACAAATTTCGCTCGAGGCTGGGACTCAAACCGAGAGTTCTTTTAAGAAAAATAACAATCTTAACAGGTTCAGTGGTAATAAAACCAATAGACGGAATGGACGTGGAAATAACAACAGAAATGGGAGAAGTCGTAATTTTAACAACAACAACAATACTAGTAACCAGAACCGTGGTAATTTTCGGAGAGAAAATTGTAACTCAGTAGTTAGATCTGGTGATAGAAGTGGCCATCAGCCCTACTACAGAGGTTGTGATTCTCAAAATCCTAACGTTAATAACAACAATCCTTGTAGTACACAATGTCCAAGTGTTCCTCAGACTTGTGTACATTGTCACTGTGTAACGTCCGCTGTTGTTGATTCACAGGTGCTAAATCCGAGTAATAGTATAGGTGGTCGTGGAATGCTTGGTCGGGAAATTGAATCAGGTGCTCCAAGAGTTAACCTGGTGACACCTGAGGTCCCTCCAAATCATGTATCCCATGATTTAAACTCCCGAAGCGGTCCTTAGTGGGGTCGACTGAGGATCGCTGGATCAAGCTTAGCCGACCCATTGCTAATTCTATACCTGAGATTCCTGGTGTGACCTCCCAAGATGGTAAATTGGTTTTCAATGTGTCTTGTGATCGAAGGGGATGATTTAGATTTTGAGAAAGGTTATGGTGTAAGCGAAAGTAGCAAAACTCCTAAGGTCATGGGTAGAATAACTGGATTCGATATAGAATGTATCCTAGATTGTGACTCCGAGGTTAATTTATTGCGCTTAAACACTTGGAAGATGATTCTCACAAGGTTTCTCATGCTAAATTAAACAGCTTCTAATATCCGTCTTAAAGGTTTCCTGGGAAATAAAGGTCACAATGTTAAAGGAACTCAGAACATTTTTGTTAGTATAAAAGGCAAGATCTTTGAGTTGAAAGTTTTTGTAGTTGATGGACTACAGGTTAGTCTTTTGTTGGGAATGTCATTCATTACTGACTGTGTATCAACTGGATGCTGGCACTAGTTCTTTAAAATTGATCAACCCGGAAGGTGTTGAGGGGGTAGTTCCTTTCTCGGGTTTGACAGTCAGTATGTTCTTTACTGATCATTTAAACGTTGGAGATCCTATCGAGATCGATAGCTGTCCTAGACCACCTCAAAATAATGTTCCTCATATTAGTCAGGATCAAATACTAGGTCAGAATAAATGAAAGAGTAATTGTCAAAATTCAGCTACTTCTGTTAGTTGCCGACAGAAAAATATTCCTTGTAATTTAGTTAAAGCTACTTATGATCTACTTCCTCAAGTATTTCCTCCTATGCGGGGTGATGTAATCGCTAAGCATCAGCACCTGTATTTCTAGATAGGAGTGGTAAGGGTATGAAACAAGTCTTCTTTCCGACTGATAGTCCGTTGGTTCGATCTCATAAAGAAAATTATTTTGGATGTAAATTGTTTCTCTGCGTCCATGAGTGAACCTCACAACGTTGATGTAGAAGTTCAACTGAGAATCTTCACAGAGTGGGTCTTACCAGTGTTACTGAAGGTTATACGTTTTAGACCTCTCACTAAAGCTGACTGGAAGCGTGAGCAATTTCTTTTAAAGTTCGGAATTCCACAAAACTATTGATGTCTAATGTTGTTGTTTATTAAAGGTTGATTAATGATATGTCTGTTTAAAGTAATTTTCGTGTATTATGTCCTTACCCATACCTGATGTACTTGTGAAAGGTGTTGAGCTTTCGCCTTCGGGCGTATTCAGGAATTTCAGCAGTACTTCCAGGCTTGTTCGTTTAAGGAAGTGATGTTTGTATTTTCTTTATATTTCTTATTTTAAGTTTTCTTTATTATTTTCTTTGACTAATTGCTTTTCTTATTTATTATTTACATGATTTTAAACACAGAACAACGATACACTTTAAATGTTTTTTAATTGGTTTATTACAAATTGTTTTACACACAGAATGCATACAGACAAAATACACGTTCAGTTTTACACTTAGCTGAGACACGGACGCTTTTGAAACACACTGATTGTCTCATATTGTTTTCTGTTGTCTATATTTCTAAATTATTTTCTCTTTCTCAATAGCTCTTCTTCATGTTTTATGTAAAAAAAAAAAGGGGGGGGGGAATGTGAAGAGTTTTCCTTTTATTTTCCAGTTAGAGGATTTATTCTTGTTACGTTTTCTATCTCATTTTCCCCTCTGACTGTCTTCTAATTTTCACTCCTTGATTTTCTTTTCTATGACATAATTCTAGAATATATACAAACTCAAGAATAAAGTTAATTACGTTCAATTTAATTACATACACACATAAACATATACTTTCATGAATATTATTTTCTTAAAATTTTTATTACTTATTTTAACTTGGTTGTTCAAGCTCCAATAAGTTTTAGTCATTTATCTAAGTATATATTTTAATTCTCATGTTTCGTCTCTATTTTTCATAGTTTGTGTTAACATCTGCGGTGCTTCTGTTTGGTGGAAGTGCAGATGTTATACAGGGTGTTCATATTTATTTATTTATTTATTCATTCATTTAAACCGGTGGCGGCGGGCATGGGTTAGCTTTTGCTTTCGCGACATTGTACCGTTGAGTGGCCAGGGTCTGGAAATCATTTCTCCCTTCGTATCCGTTTTAAATCTTCTCATTCACGATTAGAATATATAGTTTTATTATGATGTTTACTTTTACTGCTAACTTTAGTTCACTATGTATGGACGAAAAGGCTCACTATTGATATGCCCGGAGTGAGTTTGGCTGTTGCACTCCGTGGCCGATTGTTTTACGTATTCTCGTTTTGATTGAACGTTTCATCGAAATATTTTAACAAACGCTACGTCAGCTTTCCTACCTAACAAAAAATATTGAATTCAAGGGCCAAAGTTTAATAGACGTCTGCGAGAGTGCTCTCATAGTAAGAATAAAGTTTCCGATTTCATTTGTAACTCAACTCGATTTATTTCCATTCACCTTTGTTCTCTGAAACTATAGTTTCTCTGAAGTATTGTGAACATTGTTTGTGAAGCTAATTTGAAAAGTGTTTTAAAATGGAGTATAGCCCTATAATTAACTTGTAATTTAATGTTCCGAATTTAAAAAGAAAATGTAGCTTGTTCGAATCTTCATACGAAAATCTATAGTTAATGTTTTTAAATGCTTAAACAGAAATTACATTATGAATATTCCAGACGATAATTTTGCTTGAAAGATTTATATCAGAGCTTGTATTCAACGCGTCATTCTGAAACATATGAAAATGTTGAAATTTTAATAGCTATACTTATGAATTGGACTGACAAAAGAAAATTTCACACTTTTTTTTTCCTTTGAAATTTTGTATTGATTTTGCTGGACGACTTTCTACGTGTCTAAATGACTGAGTAGTGACTTGATATGTGTTCGTATTCTTACGGAGTAATTAATGTACGCATTGTTTGGCACATGTTACTCTGCATTTTAGTCAGATGCTATTGTGTTGTTCATGAAAATAAATATTTCAGCAAAAGGTATTCTTTTAGCTTTCATTTAAAAGCTTAATATTTGCAATATTAAACTGAAACTTAGAAATTAAGTTCATTGAATGATGGAGTAAATTTGCAGGAACTTTCATTTACTTTAGTGCAAGGTTTAGTGCTTTATAAGGGTTTAAGATTTTACATATTCTCGAAATTTTAAGATAACTCCAGTATATCATTCTGTCAAAATAGTTTTCGTATTTTCTGTATCATCTTCAGACGGATTTAACCGTATCGTGTTCGAAATATTTTGGTTTTTGTTTAAACTACAGTAAACCTAAACGTCGTGAGACAAATCGTAGTCCTTCACCAGAAATATGGTTGGCATTTTTTTAGTGTTGAACTAGAGCGAGGTTTAGTAGTTGGTTTATGCATTTATTCGCTTGTTCGTTGCTCCGTGGTGGTAAAACTTAAAGCTCCGTTCATGTCTTTACTCATAGGTGTCGATACGGGTAGTTATCGACATTGGAGTATTTAGTTTTACCAGAGCATATGTTGTGTGTGTAGGTCCCGCAAGTACACATGTAGGGTATTTCATTTAAGTGGCGACCGTGACAGGACTCGAACCTGCAATCTTACCTCTCTGACAAGGGAACGCGCTGGACAGAAACAGCACAACAGCTTAAACAAAACAGGACGGAGGTTTCCTCTAAAGAAGGGTAAAACAAAACAATCCAAAATAGCAGAACAAAGTAAGACAGAGGGAGAACTCGTAAGGAGGCTACAGAACATGACACATGGACTGGAACCTGAATAGCCAACCAGACACCGGGTCACACGATAAAACAGATTCACCAGTCATGGTCATTTCCCCGTGCTTACCCACTCAAGAAGCAAATCAGCACTCACTGTATCCCACTGGACACCAGTTGACAATCTCGCATCGGAGAGAGGAAGGTGAAAAAGTGCCAGCGCGAAAAGAACTGAGCATGCGATACGAAGCAGCAGGCACAAAACGAACACACGAGGAGAGGCCTTCCTGACAGCCAGGAATACTTCCAATTTTCTCATTCACGAGAAAGAACCAAAAGCCAAGTTAAACGCAAGTTCTAAACAAATTTTTAGAACTTAATATCTATTTATGTAAAAATTCATATTTTTTGAAGAACAGGACCACATATGTTACTGAATCATCCTATCTAGTCCAATAATAAGTGATGACACTGATCAGACAGTGAGATGATTCGTAGCATCCAAGAGTACATCGAAAATAGTTTGAGAAAAAAGAATTCCTGCGTCAGGGTAGAGTATCAAAAGAACAACGAAAATCCACACCTTTGCTTGAAAACGGGTAGAGGAAGGTCAAGATAGTAATACTCTTTTTGATGAACGATAAAAGTCACGACAGAAACTGAATGAAATATAATAAGCTATGGAACGGGATAACATACCGTTACATCTTTAAATATATATAGGCCCCCTACGTTTCCTGAACCTTTCTTTACATTATACAGGATGTAAAGAAAAGATGATTACGAACTTTGGGAGGTGAATCCTGACATCAAAACAAAAAAAAAATATCTTTACAAATATGGGTCGAATTCCTCTTCGTTTTCGAGATACAGGGTTTGCAGCTTGAGTCCCAAAATCGACTCCTTGCAATGATAAATACAATGAATATTTCGCCATAAATCTTAAACGATGAACTAAATTAAAATTTAGTTTCCGGAAGGAGATTTTCATCAATACAGTTGACATTAGGAGTTGAAAAGTGATGCCATGGGTGTTCTGTGATTCCAAACTAGTATTATTGTCCAATTTTTCAAATGAAACTACGTCAGTTTATTGGATGTTGTTATCCTCTAGTGATGGTAAACATCATATGTAAAACCCAGAACGCAATGTTGCAAACTGTGAATGTTATACCAGGTTAAGCATGAAAAATTGCAACGTTTCTTCAAAAGAATGGGCATACTTTCACAGATATGGCTGAATGGAGGCGGCCATTTTCATGTCAAATAAATATACATGCAAAAATAAAGTTTTATTGATATTAGTTTCATATCTCTGCCGAAATTATATACCTCCAACGATTATAAGAAATGTGTTTTACCAAATTTGAAATGTAATTTAATAAATTGTGTTTACCTAGTAAATAATTTTTGAATAAATCTCTTGTATTCTGTTCTGTGTATCTACTTTTGTAATTTACAAAGTTTTAGTGAGCATAGTATTTAACTAACTTTATCTTATGGCTTACGGAACTCGCAAGTTCATCGTCGCAGTAACAACCGTTCGCCATTGTATTCTATCCTGGGCAACATCAAGCCAGTTTTTATCATGAACATCTACCTCTCGAAGATCTCTTCTAATAATGTCATCCCAGCGACGTCTCGGTTATCCCAACGGCCTCTTTCCTCGTTTTACCAACCACGATGGAGTATGATCTTCGTTTTCCCCACATCAGAACGACATGACCTACCCATCTTAGCCCGTCGTGATTTAATCATTCTGTGTCATAGGGTGAAAATAATATCAGTGAAAGAATATATATATATATATATATATATATATATATATATATTTAAATTACCCTTGTCGGTATTGAGATCTGGTTTCTTGGATATTATGTAACATTCCTCCTTAACAGAACGATCAACATGTGTTTTGGTCTCGAATAAAATGCGTGCTAATTCTATTGTGTGTTTTTCATTATGTAAGTATTTAAAATGGCTGGTAATATGGTTTGAAGAATTAACATTTCTTTCATATTCGTTGACCCTAATGATAAGTTTCGCTTAGTCATCCCAATGCACTTTGTTTACTCCGTTTGGCTAAAGAGAAACAAGACCGCCAATACAATATAGTATCCATTATTAGGATTTAGTGTTTCTGAAAGGATAAACAGTATAGTTAAATTTTAATATTTTTTTCTTCTACCTACTCTACTTTTTACCTGTCTCCCCTTCCACTTTTACGTTGTACATTTTGGCGTTCGCCTCTCGAAAAACCATAATATAGCATGTGGAGAAACGTTCAGGAATGTATATTTAATAGTTAGCAGTTTTAAATAAGATACGGAGAGCACATTTTTTGCTTTTTTCGTATATTTTTTGTTTCCTTCATATTTTTTGTTCCCTCCAACTGAAATCTATTGTCAGTATTTTAATTATTGAATGGCTAAAATTTAAATACAGTAATAATGAACTGCAGAGAAATGAGAGATCGAAGAATTACGTCGTTGATGACACTCGCTGATCTCGGCACATTCAGCTTTTTATCTCCTTCGTGCATCTTTTTCTATCCCCCGTTTAATGTATTTTTGCGTTGTTCTCCATCTTGACACCCGAATGAACGGGCAAAGTAGCCTGTAGCCAGGCGCTATTACTCAGAGAGCAGTTGAGGATCGATTCGAGGCCAATTTTTAAGACACAATCGATCTCTGTAATAATGTTTTTTCCCGCAAAAAAATACATTAAGCGGGGGATAGAAAAAGATGCACGAAGGAGATAAAAAGCTGAATGGGCGGACTTCACTTTTCCCCTTTCGAATTTTTCTCATTCATCTTTACGTGCTGGCTACACGCAGAGAGGCCGAGAAAATAGAAAATGCAGTAACTTGTTGGATAAATTCATTTTCGTAGCCATAGCAATCGAGTCAAGTGGTACTTGAGGCACGGAGGGCCTACATTTTATTAAAGAGGTTGGTCATCGTGTCAAGCTTGTTTCCGGCAATGCTGGTGAGACCACCTTTCCACTTCAGCCTATCAGCATCGCAGTTCAGCGAGGGAATGTTTCATCTATTCTTGGTCCTGCTTCCTGGGAAGGAGTTGGAAGACATTTTCCTTCTATAAATGATGTAATGTTTCTAAACTATTCGTTTATATTTTATAAATATTTATTGTAATTTTTATTGTTTAGTATTTATAATCAATAGTTTAGATTTTAAATTTTAAATCTTATTGTTGTCATATCTAGCGTCTACTATCGTATAAATTTGAATTTCAATTGTTGTAAGTACTAACGCTCACCAACACACTCTGTTATTCAGTTTCTATTATATTTTTCGTGAAGACTGTGATACAATTTGTTAGTGAAAACTTAAAAGCTCATGAATCATGTGAACTTTATCAGTAAAAAGAAATGTTATTTTAATCAAAATCATTAGATTTTCTCCATTAAAAATTAAATATTTCTATCATCAAAAGCTATTCAACAATGGATCTGAGAACATTTTTTCTTATTAATTTAAACAATAACGCGCATTGAACCTAGATACACTGGAAATTTGATTTAGAACTCATTGTTCATAATGTCTTACGAAAATTGGATGTATTTGAATTCACAAGAAGAATATATGTACAATTTCCGCAGAGGATATGGTGTATGGTACATCACGGACCCTGCAGGAGATTATCTTTATATAAGAAGCCCTTTAAAACCTACAAGTTCTGAAGAATATGAAAAATATAGTGACACAGGAAGAAGAAGACGTGGGAGGCGCGGGAGGAATAAAAATGAGTCAGAAATCTACGATGGACGAGCAGACAAAAATGATCTTTCGGTACCTATTCCAGAATGGGAAGAAAATAGAATCACAAGAAATGGTGGTGATGTCTCGGTGCTTAACCCTGTTCGGTGCGAAAATTTGATGTCTTTTATTTCACAAGAAGAATATATGTATGATTTCCGCATTGGATATGGTGTATGGTACGTCATGGACCCTGCAGGAGATTATCTTTATATAAGAAGCCCTTTAGGACCTACAAGTCATGAAGAATATGATGAATATAGGGACACGGCAAGAAGACAGCGTAACAGCCGCGGGAGGAAGAAGAAAAAGGAGCCAAAAATCAACGATGTACCAATAGCTGTGACCAATCCTGCCTCCGCAGACAAAGATGATCTTTCGGCACCTATTCCTGAACAGGAAGAATGTAGAATCACAACAAATGGTGGCAATGTCTCGGTGCTTAAGCCTGAACTGGAAGAAAATACAGCGACCACAGTTGAAGATGATGTTTCGGTTCAAATCCCTAAACTGGAAGAGAATATAGCAACCACAATGAGAGATAATGTTCTCGTATCTAACACTAAACTGGATAAAAATATTATTCCTGAACTTGAAGAAAATACAGCGACCACTGTTGATTATGATGTTTCGGTATTTAACCTTGAACTGGAAAAAGATATGGCTACTACAGTTGTTGGCAGTGTTTTGGTATGTAGCGCTATAGTGGATAAAAGTATTTTTTCTGAATTGGATGAAACTACAGCGACCATTGTTGATTATTATGTTTCCGTGTTTAACACTGTAGTGGATAAAAATATTCCTGAATTGGAAGAAAATACAGCGACCACTGTTTTTTATGATGTTTCGATATTTAACCTTGAACTGGAAAAAGATATGGCGACTACAATTGTTGGCAGTGTTTTTGTATGTAGCGCTATAGTGGATAAAAGTATTTTTTCTGAATTGGAAAAAACTACAGCGACCATTGTTGATTATTATGTTTCCGTGTTTAACACTATAGTGGAAAAAAATATTCCTGAACTTGAAGAAAATACAGCGACCACTGTTGATTATGATGTTTCGGTGCTTAACGCTAATTTGGAAGAGAATGTAGCAATCAAAGCTGGAGATAATGTTTCTGCACTTAAAATTAAACTGGAAGAAAATATAATGGCTATATGTTGTGATGATGTTTCTGTTGTTACCCCTGAATTGGAAGAAAATTCAGTTGAAGATAGTGTATTGGTACTTAATCCTGAATTGGATGAAAGTGCTACTACATATAATTATGATTTTTCAGTACGTATCTCTGAACTAAGACCAAATATAGTCAGTACGAATAGTGGGAGTGAATCTAGTAGGGTAGCTCCACGCAAATCCATGAAGCATTGGCTGGAAATAGCTACAAGAGCTGATACTTATAGAATAAACAAGGCTGGTGTGAGTGCCCAAGGTAACGAAGAACAAAGCAATATTTCTCAGTCAGGTGAAGATGACAAAGCACACCGTCGGTTAATTTCCACGGAAACTAACTGTTTTGAGATCAAAGAAGGTAGTGAAAATAAAATACCCCGGCAGCACTCATTACAGGCAAATATTAGCTTTGATGCCACAGAAATATCTGGAAAAGCAAGAAAGTACTATTTTTGTCTTAACAACGATATTGTTTATATGGATAGAGAAACGTCGAGCTTCACAACCATTTCGTTGCTTCGTCTTCCTACAAGATTGTCACTTCCGAAGTTTACAATGCTAAGATGTCTCGTCATCCTTTCTTTTCCTCTCCCAGTTATGTTAGATTTAGTTACCAACAAAATTTACCTTCTAGTGGATTTAAGTAGACAAACAGAAGCGATACTGACAGCTGAAAATCGATCGAATGAAGTTGCTTTCGCCCCACAACGAGAATTGGAACCTGCAAAAGTTGAGGGTAGGGAAGAAAAGGGGAAGTCCAGATGTTTAGGAACAAAGTCTAAGCAACACGAGACCCCGATGGAAATTAAAGGAAAAATTCAAGAGACAGACGTTAGTGTTTCTGGAAAGGAGCGCAAAATTAAGAGGAAAAAATTTTGGTATTTTTTGCGACATTTTCTGTGGTTTAATAAATCGTTTGTTACGTAACTGTGTAGATAAATATTGTATAATTAAACTTTGATTTCCTCCTGATTATTTTTACTTTCTTCAATATATTACGATAAACTACTAGGATAAGGATGTAAATCAGTAAACACAAATAAAAGAAGTTTTTCAGTGTTCTTTAGGCCCATGGTCAGAATGTTCTTCTTAAAGAAAGGTACACACTGAATATTTTTTTTAACACCAAATTCGTTGCACGGTTTCTTCGGGACAGTAATATTTAGTGCATCATGAAGTTGTATTTTCTGGTGGGCAATGTGGGGAGTATTGTGTGTGTTAGAAGGGAGGATACAGCCTTACTCTTTACTGAGTGGTTATCCATCTCTGAATACTATGAATTTAAGATGTAATTGAGGCCCGTAAGTAAAAACGGGCCAAAGAGGCTGAGCACATCGTGACTCCACGACCTCCCGAATGCTGCGTCAACGCTCTACCACTAAGCTACGGCCGTTCGGTCTGTGCGAGACTTGGCTTAAACATTGTTCCACACAAGTACTGTGGATTTTCCCGAACCTAAGCACTGCAGTTGTCAGTGTTGCCAACCTATTTTGTAGAAAATAATGGTTGCGTAGCTCAAATGCTATCAAGGGACCGGAACCTTGGTGATTGTTTGTAGAATCGCAGCTCTGTAACATCATAAGTTGAATACTTACAAAAGAAATTATATAATATAATAATAGAATAAAAGTAACAAAGAATTAGCAGCTATACAAGAGTAAAGCATAATAACTAAGAAACACTGTTGTAACTAATTTATTGAGCGTAAAAGCTAAAATATATGTACAGTATTTTAACGAACGTTTCTTTTAAATGCAGTGCAGAGATTGACGTACACCATATGTCAGTATCACTTATAAAGCATTCTTCATTAACTAACTTGCATAATCTATCAGGGTTCCCACTCACCTGGAAAACCTGGAATAGTCAGGGAATCCAGCTTAGCACTAAAAGGTCCTGGAAAAGTCAGGGAATTTCACTAAAATGTCTTAAAACCTGGAAAAGTCAGGGAATTTGCTAGCTTATTGTTTGAAGTTCATTTAGCTACTCCAGGTATTTAATGTTAGATCGTTTTTTAAATTACTTGGAGGCTAATGTGCCAACCATGAACCAATTTAAGAAAAGAATACAGTGAAATATTTTCATGCAACTATGATTTTTATTTTCCCATGGAATTATGATATATATACAAAATGGGGTACCTGGAAAAGTCAGGGAATTTGATCTTGGCAAATGAGTGGGAACCCTGTCTATTAACGTTTACTGGACTGTAGAAGCGTAGTTTAATCTTAAAGGAGTAGAATTGCTCAATCTTCTCATAGGAACGTTCACAAGAAGTAGGGATAGTAACTGATGGCAGTTGATATCGCCACCTATTAACTTTTCAAGGAACACTCTCTTCTGCTAGATAGAGGTCTCATCCCTAAGAGCGTACAATGCTGCTGCTACAAATTCAATGCTCACACTTTTAGAGGAAATATGTTCATTTCATAACCATTTCAAGAGTTCAATCCGTGGCAACTTTTGTTTGTTTATTGTTGAAATTGCTTGATATTGTGTATATCCAAACCTATAACAATGAAACTCTTTCAACAATGAACAAAAACAAAATAAAATAATCGGCATGGATTGAACTTTTCAAATGGTTTATCTGTACATACTAATAGACCTTATATTAATCTACAATTAAATCGCCCATGGTTTTATAAATTCTCTTCTATAAGACAAGTCATCACTCTATTCATCAGACTAAGATCGCTACATACGACTACTAAATTACACTTACATAAAATAAAAATTCTAGAATCCCCTTATTGTGATTGTGAAACTAACATACAACGGTGTATACTTAGAAGATATCAATCACATACTATTTGAATGTACAAAATATGACTTTCAAAGAACTTCATTGCTAAAGGCTCTAATAAAACAGAAAATTCCTCAGCCTATTACTATTTATTCCCTAATAGAAGCACCTGACAAAAATATTGGTTATATTTTATTGAATTTTTTCAAAAAAATCAAAAAGCTTCCATAGCTTAATCAGCTATTCTCATCCGATATTCGTAGTTCTAAATAATAAAAAAAAAAAAATCAATCATTTAAAAACCTTAATAGAAAACTCATGAGAATTATACTGGACGTGGCTCTCTATAATTAGATCTACACATGAGAATTCATACCAAACAGCTCCATTAAAGTAAAGATCTAACGTAATTGATCAGTATTCTAAAATATACTAAAAATTTTCAATAACATTATTCTATAATGAAGCCTTGATAAAATGTCCCCTTTTTTTACAAAAGTAATTACGTACTACTCTCTTTTCCTAGAGTCATAAGGTTTCATCAAGAAAATCCTAGTGTAATTAATTAAAAAAAATATTTTTTCTGGTGTCCACCGCCACTAGTGTAAAATATCAAAGTGTTAAGAGACGATTATCTACGAATTTTAATCTACCTTCAACATAAGTCAACTCAAGTGACTTCAAGCAACTATGGTACAAATTCGACGGAAAGCCTTCGCCTTTCCATTGTTGGATAGTTACCAGTTCTAGAAGACGAAGACGGTTATGAACTTCCTTCCCTGAAAATTTGAATCCTCTGGGCGTGAATTTATAGGAGCAACTTTGAAACTTTGTATTTAAAATAAACATACATTAGAGACATACGGAAATAGTGCTGCCATCTGGTGTTAGAGCTCGTTGCTTTATACTCTAATCTTAATACCCAGTCCTCGTAGTCAGGCGGTGACGTCGCAGATTTTTGAGCAGCATTGGGTAGGTACATGGCTTCGAATTCCACGACTGACCGTCCTGACTGAGGTTTTCTCGAGTTTCAGCAGACGAATGCCGGGACGGTACCTTAAGAAATGTCCATGTCGATATCTTGCTCATCCTCTACCTAACCCATCCCAGCCTGAACCAAAGGTGCCAAAAGGCCTTAAATGAAATTCAATTACACTAACCTTAAAATGTTTTAAAGGTCATAAAAGTATGTTTGAAAGCCCATATAGCTTGTTTAAGTATTGTAACGAACTGTGTTGAGTATTATGCGGTTTTTCTCATACCAGAAATGTATGTGGACATAATTTTGTAAGTTGCCAAGGTAAGTTTACTTGTAAAATAAGCACAAGTAAGTTTACGCAAATGGAAAGTAATGGAAACACATATTTCAGGTGCTAACGAGACGTGCATGTAGTAACAGAATGCCGTTAAGAAAGGTTGTGGCCCCTAGTCGCACATTGTTATTGGTATCAGAATTAAAGGTCAGGAAAACCCAGAAGTGATATTTCCAATAGGCTTTGCACTCGTGTCACCAGCACTGTTGCCAACTCTTCATGATAAAATATCGCTAGATTCTATGACAATATGGCCTTGTATCAATCTTGAATAAAGAAAAACAAAGCTTTCTTACAAGGCTGAATTCTTTAATAACAAAAATAACTTCAAACGTAACGGTTTTGGAAGTATTCCACTTCCTTCCTCAGACTACGCTCTACAACTTCGAGTCGGTGCTCTGGTTGGCGGAGAGGATAGAGATGGACACCAACTCGACTCTACTATCTCCGGGTCACGGATTAGTCTTTTGCACGGTTATCTCACATGCCAGAGGAAGAGGAGGATGGTCTTGCCCTTCTTTTACGAAAGCTAGGAAAAGAAATTTCTACCTTCCCTTTCCCCGATTGATAGTCCTTAAACATGGAATAAAGGAGAAAGAATGAAAGAATTATCTTTCATGGCGGGATAGTACCTGTTCGAGTAGAGTCGAGTCATCTTTTTCTCTCTTTCTTGACGGACCTGCAGAGTTGTAGAGTGTAGTCTGAGGAAGGGGAAGGGGTGTACTTCCGAAACCGGTACGTTTGAAGTTATTTTTATTATTCAAGGATTCAGCCTTGTCAGAAAGCTTTGCTTTTCTTTACACTAGATTCTGCGTTGAAAGTCACTAGAAAGTCGCTAAATATGATTTTGCCGAATACAGACCCCAAAACTGCGGTTCTTGCAACACTTAGCATGAATTACACATTTATTAATAACGGTTACTGCATATTCACTGAAACCAATTAAAAACTATACTCCATTCTGCTCCATCGTCGCCTCTTTGTTGCGGTCGATTTTAAGACTAGGGTTGTTTTTTGTTTCATAATGTGTTTTCAGACCGACAGTTTTTCAGTAGAGATCATTTTTGCAGTGGCTGCAGTATGTTGTCAAGACATTTCCAAAGTAACTAAAAAAGGTCGATGGCCACTTTTCCAAAATTCTTGTCGACAGTTGAGCCCGTGGTGGCCGAGAGGTTAGAGCGCTCGTTTTGTGTGCGTTTGGTCAGGGGTCAAATCCCACCGAGGTCAAATTGAACCCAGTGGTTCGGAGTCCACTTTACCAAAAACTGTAGGTCCCGTCCTTAGAAACTCACTAGCTCGTTTAGGACGTTAATAACAGTTCACTCACTCGTGTCGACAACCACCACCAAAATCCACCAGACTTAGCGACATATCGCTAACATTGGCCACCAGATTGATAATGGCTAGATAAATTGAGTTTGCTAATTTCAGATTTGAAGTAAGTTTTCATATGCGCAAACGTGCTGCGTTACAGACGAACAGAGCAAATTTGAAGGAGGCCATGTTCCAAGTAAGGATGTTGTATCAGAGGGTAAATGATGAAACATTTTGTGGTCCTAAATTTGTATAATCATCATAGTTTTACACTTTACTTCTCGTTTGGTAGGTTAGGTGCAAAGCAAGATATCGCTGCTTGGAACAGAACTGATAGTGGACTTCAAAAAAGTACTGAGAATGGTTAGATGCCAGGTGTCTTGGTTTCAGGAAAAGTTTTTTACAATATTTTTACTTGCTAGAACAAAGTTAAAAGGAAAAGAACAAAATGTAAGAGTTGATTTATTAAATTGTACGTTTTTCATTATTATTGTTCTATTTAATATTATTTCTTCGTCAAACAGCGATGAGAAAATTATTCTTTCCTGCGTTAGTTACGTACTGCCCGTTTTCAAAAGTATTAATCCAAGTCTGTTGTTATTCTGTGCGCATTGAACCCTGTCAGTTTGAAGTAAAATCACTCTTTTAGACTTCAACAGCAAATGCTGTAGAGCCTTATATTCCCGCTCGGTACGTCTGTCAACTCAGGAACTACTAGGGCTACAAAGATAGTTGAGGTGTCTTTGGAAAGGTCTCGACAGCAAGTTCAAACCCGTATCAGTCATCCAGATTACATGGGGGTGCTAGAGATAGTGGCGTTGCCAGTTATGGGGGGTAATATCTTTGGAACTACTGGGGCTAGGAAGGTGATTTATGTGTCGTTGGAAAGGTCTCGGCAACACAAGTTCAAACCCATATCATTTATCCAGATAGCAGGGACGGTTTCCGAGTTTAGAGGCTGGCACCCGGGAATTACCGACCGGATCAGTACGCCCTTGTGCACATGTATTTCAAATTTGATGTACGTCAATGCGGGTACGTCCAATGGTAACAAACATAAAATATAGAATTATAAAAAAATTGGCTGGCAACACTGTCAACTGCGGCGCACGAAGTACACACATGACCTGTCCCAGTACCTAATGCACATGTATGCAAAAAATTAATGTAAATCTATTAACACGTGTACATTTCTATAAGTTGAGTTTTGAAATAGGTTGGCAACCCTATCAACTCGGGTTCTTCAAGTCGGGGACTTTCTTCTATTGTGTTGAATGATCTCTAAGCTAAGTTCGGGGCAGATACGGTATGGAAGAATTGTTATATATATATATATATATATATATATATATATAGAGAGAGAGAGAGAGAGAGAGAGAGAGAGAGAGAGAGAGAGATTTACTTTTTAAACAGTTGACAACACTTTCACATATATGAAAAAATCTCTGTAATCGCTTGGAATGAGAGTTTCAGTTGGTCACAATTTTTAAAATGAAGTTAACCTGTCCTGTAGTTCATTTTATACATTTTTATTTCAGATCAACACCGAGCAGAAAGTCACAGACGGAAAAGATCGTTGAAGTTATTACGTGAATCAGAGAGGGATTTTAAATTAGATTTGGCTACTGTGGGGAGCAACATCCCAAGCACCATGGAACATACAGACGATAGAGCAGAAAGTCTACCTGTTATAGTCCCACAGTTAGCCCTGAAGGTAAGTTAATCCAGCAGTCGAGGGAGTCGTCTTTGTTTGAATAGGTGTGGGTGGGTGTGTATGTATATTGGTGTGTCTGTATGTCGTATATTCATTGTGGTTTTATGAGAATGATAAACGCACTAGTCTGGTCCATGTAACAAGGTTTCTTTTATATGGATTTGCTTAGTTTGCAGGACAACCATCACTAGTATATTTTTAATCGAAGTTTTTGGGTTTATCACCTGTATGTGAGTAAATTTTGCGATTTTGTTTATATATTTTAGTAACTTGGATACAGTAAAAATAAATTTACAGCAAGTATTATACAACTATAATAGCAGTAACAATAACTTAAATACAGAAATAAAAACATAGATAACAAGATAGATAAGTAAGTTTACGTGGTAATTGTTCCAATGGAACGTAGAATTAAGTGTGAGCAGTTCCTTGAGTTAAGTAAGATGTGGTGGTGCGGAAATAGTTGTACAGGTTAGACAGCCTCTATGCAAAAGACTTCCAGGTTAGATTTCGTCTTGATTTTTGAGCATACACGAATGTTGTCCAGAGGAATATGGAATACCATCTTTGGTTCTAAGTTCGCATTGGATTTTGTCTTACTAAAATTTTAGGCTATACAGTCTCGTAGAGTATACTTTATCTGTCTTTTACGTTAGTTACATTTTCAAATGAACCAAATCAAAACAAAATTTTAAATGGGTTTTAAAGATAAAGCTTTGATTGTATTCAATTTGTTTAAAACATTTTGATCGCTAATGTATAGAAGCTAGCTAGACCCGTTTGTTTGATCAGCCGTTTATTTAATTCATGAATTTAGTTGGAAGTAAACAGTGTCATCCTTTGTATTTTGACATTTGCAAATACAAAAAGTTAAATGAACACTTCGTGGCTAATTTCATCTATCAATTAAAAAATCACACCTACCGTGCGACTCAGGAATCTTCACTATAAAAATAAACTGGACGGGCCTTCGGCAGTACAATACTGGCTTCTATGGTCCCAAGGTTAAAAGGAAAAAATCAGGACAAGGATATTTAAAAGAGGGAACTCAATGGGACATATACACCAAACCAGGCTCGTCAGTGAAATGCAAATGGTGGCTGTTTAACATCGGAGTGCAGGTGGAATGAGTGTTGCCAGATACATGTATTCATATTATCCAAAAGTTGATCCCATCTGCGCTTCGATGTTAGATAGCCGCGATTTGCATTTCTCTGACGAGCCTGGTTTGGCACTGAGTTCCTTCTTTTATAAGTCCTTGTCCTGATTTTTTCCTTTTAACCGTGGGCCCATAGATGGCAGTATTGTACTGCCGAAGAAGGCCCGTCCAGTTAATTTAAGTTATTTTTATAGTGAGGATTCCTGAACCGCACGGTAAGTGTGATTTTTAATTGTGTTTTCCTTTCTACGTTATCAGTACGAAGGTTCATCTATCAAACTTATTTCGAAATTACGTCTGTTATGGACGTCTAAGCTACGAGAATGCTGAACTTCTGGCCAATAAGAATACAAAGAGTACAAGAAGTAAATAATGTGTGCAAAGTACCCTTAAAGATTATCTGCGATTCAAAAAATGCATTTTAAACTGTATTATAAACCTTTTTTGTTTCCGAAAAATAAAAAAGCCTTTTTTATTTATTTTTGCAACCGTGATAGTGTGGACGGTGAAAACATATAGTTTACTCAAATAATTCTGATAATAAACGTTTCTTTTATAGGTGGAAACATGCAATAGGTTTATGAGTTTGACATCAAAATTGGTGTCATGCAAAGAAGAAAGATCTGAGACTCCAACTCCTCAGAAGGTAGCTCAACTCCACGGATGCCCGCAGTCAAGGTTGGAATTTTACAAAACGTTTTCGCTTCTCATCCGAATGGGAAATCCTGATAAACAAGATAAGAATTATAGTCGACAGGTAAGTTTAGGTTCATTGAAGAGACTGTGGATGCAGGGTTCCCACTGACCTGGAAAAGTGAGGAAGTTTCGTGATAAACTTTTTAATAAACTGAAAAGTCAAGGAATATTGTGTATGGATTTTTGCTTCTCTGTACGTATTGTTTTAAACCTTCATTTTACTACGGCGTGCATTTCCTAAAGACGTTTCTGAAAGAGGTGGCGACTCCTGTAGCTGGAGACAATGGTTTCAAATTTCCATTTTAAAAAAATCCGAGCACGGCTTGCACTGACAAAATAAATGAGATGGTGGGCCGCAATTTTACGTTTTGAAAATCGTACTCTTTACGTGCATTACGACCTAGTGGAAAGAGTTGAGGAAATTTGCGAACATTACAGTAGCGGGAAAATTTGAGAACATCCCCCGAATAAGACCATATAATTTTGCCACCAGAACAACAGTGTTTTTACCTGATCGGTTGGTGTGTTAATGTGCTTTATTGGTAGCGTCGTAGTAGTAATTGTAAAACTTCGTGAAATTTTCTGTCAGCTTCTCGGTATTAGTAATATACCGTATTTTAGTTTTCAGATTTTTTTTTTTTTTTATTATTATTACAGTACAGAAATTTTTCCTGTGCTTAGATTAACGAATGGAGATTAAAGGGAATTTCTGTGTTTGCACTATTAAACCATTTAATTCCATGACAATAAAATTCTCACGTTGCGAAACCTGCGTATGTGGCACTCCCTCAATCATAAACATTGCTTACATGGATGTGTCGAGTACTACTTCGATTGTGAGGTGCTAAGTCGATACCGCTTACGTCATTGTGACGATGTAGCTTTTGAAACTACGCATAATTTTAAATTTCTTCAAAGGAACTTTTTTCTTGTTTTGATGTAAATAATCGCCTCCCGAAATTTGCACCATTATTTCAGGGATGTATACTCTGTCAAGTACTTTAAACGAGCAGTACAGCATTCACACCTTACTCTTCACCACATAACCTATCCTTTTAATTTTTCCCATCGTTTGAGAATGCCAGCGCACCGACTTGCCAAATATATCACGATTTTAGTTATTTGTAAGTGTTTATTAAACGAGAGAATTAGCTGGAAACCAGCAGGTAAGAAGAAAATGTCAGTTTTCTCTCCACGAGATTTGTTAGATCATTACAATTTAGTTGCGCTAACATAGATGTGAATCACTTGTACGACTCCTGAAACACTGACCGAGCCGCCGTAGCTCAATGGTAGAGCGTTGGCTTTGCATTCGGGAGGATGTGGGTTCGATCCCAGTGACCGACCATCCTGACTAAAGTTTTCCCAGGGCTTTTCCTCAGTCACACCAGGCAAATGCCGGGATGGCACCTTCCACATAGGCCCTGGCCGACACCTTCCAGAATCCTTTCCCCTCCCCTATCCCGGCCTGAGCCTTAGATGCCTAAAGTCCTAAAATTCAATTCAGTCCTGAAACACTGGTAACATATTTCACACATCCGTTCGTTATTCTTTAAGGAACACGAACAATCCAATAAATGAACTTAAAATAATCAAAATTATTAACGTTATTTCTTCACTTTTGGAATCAGTTTTCTTGATTACCAACTTTTTTTTTTTTCGTCTTCTCTCATCTCAAGACTTCATAATGTTCTTTTGTTTGAAATAGTGAATTGAGTTAATTGCAGTTAATTGAGTGAAAATAATTTAATGTAAAATGGAATAAAACTATGAAAACAAAATATTATTCTAGTTACTAAAATAAGTACCGTAGCACACTATCCCCATATTTGTCTGGATGTTGACCTGATTTAGTTCCAAGGTACGTAGCTGCTATAACCTAGTCAAAGAACATAGAAACAAGTTTGAGAGCAGAGACCTTAAGATACTCTATAGCTTTTAAAATAGTTTTACGTAAGTGATATCCTCTTGTGTTTGGGAGAAAGAGTATTTCAGATTCGTTCTGATAATTTCATTGAAAACTTTTTACTGCTTTTTTGTGTATGTTTGCTAACTTTATTACATTTCAACCAAGGTCTCCGGTTGTTATTTTATTGATCTGGATTTGTTGGACGTTATCTGGTACCGTCTTTGCTTGTTCTAATGGGTGCCATACTGTGTGGTTTCTATAACTTTGGAGTGGATTGATGCGTTACTTCCGGCTAGTTCAGATCCGAATGGAACAAGAATGATAGTTACTTCTTCCAGAATTAATATCCGACTGGAATTGTTAGCAACCCGACACCGTGACAGTGGAGCTCTGCCATAAAACTATGGTATTTCTATAAGCAATTGAACTATTCAGCACTGTCCCGGTATTATATAAAATGAGGAAACAGCCCGAATAGTAAGTTTTAGAAAGATATTGTTAAAAAATTAACGCATGCTCTGCGTGAATCAGTATAGTAGCGAAAAGTGTAAAGAAAGCGAAAAATGAAAGCAGCTGTTAAGGCTTGATTGAATTGAGCTTAAACTTGGAAGTTTATCTGTAATTGTTCGGTTAGATGTTTACAGAACAACGCCGCATTCTTTGCTATCTGCCACTATTTTTATGAACATGCCCATTTCTGCGTAAGATTGTTGCTATATTTTCTTTTGTTTGTCATTGGTTGTCCTGCATTTGCAAGTTCCTTTTCCTAATTACTATTTTATATACACTTACATGTTTCTTGTCAATAATGTAGATAGTGTTAAGAGGCATGATGGTCGGGTTCTTAAAAAATGTCCCGTACTGTGCGGCTGTAGCTCAGCTTGTAGAGCGTTGGCTTAGCATTCGGAAGGTTCTGGTAACGATCCGAGTGGCTGTTCATTCTGACTGGTTTTTCCTGTCACACCAGGCAAGTGCCGAGATGATACCTACTAACTAGGCCCTGGCCGACTACTTTCCAACATCATTTACCCCATTCTATCCTGGCCTGAGCCCGAGAGGTCTAAAGGACATAAATAAATCTAAATTCAAACAACCTTATCCCTATGAGACTTCATTTATAAAATCTATTTCTGTAGCTTGTTAGGAAATAGATTTTTTTTCCTTGATGTCTTATGATCAATTTTAGTATTCGTGTTTCCTCAGAAAACACAAATCAGTATCCATTTTGCAAATATTTTCTCTTCAACTTCCCACTATCTCCTACTTAGTGTAGTCTTAAAATCTTACCATCTTACGAAGTTTGATAAAATCGAGTGAAATGCTGTGACGACTGTTTAATTAAGCAACGAGTTGAATGAGGTAAACTATTTCAATGTATACTGGTACATTATTGAACATTCCAGATGACATTCATTTTAAATTATCCTGAAACTGTATCTCATCCTATTATTTTCCTTGTTTTCAGCTAAGCCGAGAAGAGCACCTCTGGCAGAGTGAGTTAAAGGACCTGATATGGTTAGAACTTCAGGCGTGGCATGCAGACCGTTCTCCTACTGAGCAAGACCAGTATTTATGTAATGCGAGGAAGGAAGTGGGAAACTTGCTAAATGAAATAATCGAGTTTAAATTTGAAAATAAAGGCTGTTCCTTCTCTGGATCGTCGTGCAATGGCAGTGACTGGGAGGAGAAATTAACCGAAGGGACGGTGCATAAAAGTGGATGTGGCGTGAATCCTGGTGAAGTACAAGAGACTCGTTGTGAAGGTTTTAGTGTTGCTCAAACCAAAGATCCCGACAATAAGGTTCCTATGACCCATTCGGAGTATGCAGCTCAACTTAAAAAGGGAGGGTGCATTTGTTCTGGATGTTTGTCAATGTATTGTGCATTCTGCTCTTCAAGTCAGAATGCTGCGGTTAGGCAAGTGGAGGACTTGCTTACAAGACTAGAGGCAGCAGAAGCACTGTATCCTTCCAGTAAGGCTTTCGCTAGTGATTACCCCTTGTACAAAAGTCTAGAGTTCGTTGGCAGAGTGAAAGCGATGTGCCTGTGGTATAATATGACAAATCATCACCGATTAAAAGTTTCTATTTTAGGAAAACTGTTAGTTAAGTCAAACCAGTGGCCAAAGATAGATGATGATCAAACATCGTCTTCGGGTGTGACTGATACTTCTACGAGTGATGACGTCACATACGATGACGTAATGTCATCGATAAGGTAAGGTTAGAACATTATTACGATTTGTTGAAATATATTTTTGTGATCTGTTTTAAGTGTCACGTGACCATCCAACTTATTGGGGCTCTTTAAAGGTTTTTGTATTTATTTCTTTATGCTGTGTACAAAATATGACCAAGTCTTTTTATATGGAAGAAATATAATCATACTAACTTATTTCCCACTTCGTGTTATTGAGAATAAAAATCGAAGTAAATTTGATATTTGTGATATTCATAACCGAGAGGTCCTAGATTAAAACGTTTGTACGGAGCGCGTCGTTTCAGATAAGAGTAGGCGATTTTGAAGAACTCCCGTGCTAGCAAAGTCCCCCCACCAGCACATGTTGTGTTCGATATGATGGCCACGAGTCCGGACACTCGCCCTACAGTGTAGTTTCCATTATATTAAACGTGCACGCAAAATGTGAAGGAGAATATTGTACCACATCTAGCAGATTGCTCCAGGCTGTCTCAGTAAGGTTCAGTTTCAGCAATCGAAACCCACAAAAATCCATGGGTGAGGCATGTAGGAACGGGTATTCATGAAAATAGAGTCAGTCGACTACCCATCGGCGCTGCCGTCTCCTCAAAGTAGGCTACAGATTACTTGCGGTAATCTGAGACATTGTCCGTATGGCTCCACACCTTAGATGCCTCCTGTCCATACGGCCGAGGGATGTAACTGACATTGAGTAGCTCGTGAAAGTAGACTGCATTGATTGTGACATTGGAAACCATCTAGATGATTCTGAGCCGGCCACAAGGATGAAACCTTGTAGGAAATGTTTTGTGTACTGGAGAATGAAGTCGGAGCAAATTCGCTGCTTTGCTTACGGAAGTAAATGACAGGAGGCTTGTTGCTTGCGTCCAGGTAAATCCACGCTTCGGTATTGTGCGTCGCTGTTAGTACGTGTTCGTGTGACTTGTGACTCCACTCGAGGCCCAGATGACATGGAAGAAATGTTTTACAGTAACATTGGATGTTAAATGACGTATTTGTCAGGTTTTGCTGTGTGGACGGGTTCTCTTTACTCTACCCTGTTCTTATAGCAAGCACACTTCTCCGTGATCGGGCAGGCAGGGATCGCCGTCAGTGGAATTTACGGGCACCCACCCACGCCAGCTTTGCTGATGGTGAAGTTCTTCTTCCATGTACTGTTTCACTTTTGCTGTGTGGCACTATTTCAGTAAGGAAAGTCCGTAGATGTACCCTTCAAAAAATCTCGTCACCATTACCTCATGCACTAGCGAGATACCATTCGTGCTACTGGAATGTATCTACCTACAGTTCATGGTTCTGATTTTGTGTGGGGAAGGGAGAAAATATTCTTATCTGAAACAACCCTCCCAACTTACCCTGAACAAGATTTTTCTTTCTATTTAGGACTGGGTTTTATGTTAACATTATTCAGCAAAGTTCAGAGCGTTCGCTCGTACTGATCGGCTGTAGCTCTGGTAGAGCGTTGGCTTCACATTCGGGAAATCCTGTGTTCGATCCCAGTGGTCGACCATTCTGACTGAGGGTTTTCCAGGATCTTTCCTCAGTCATTCCAGGCAAATGCTGGGATAGTACCTTCAACTTAAGCCCTGGCCGTCTCATTCCCGCAGCCTTTTGTATCCTCTATCCGGGCCTGAGCCTTAGATACCTGAAAGCTATAAATATTTTTTTAAAAACTAAGACTGCTCGCCGAGGGACATCATCACTCTGACATTTGACGGACTTCGGTCTCTTTCCAGTCCATAGAAAATAAAATTAATAAGTTTTGAGCAAGTTTAGCTCTCCCGGTTTCTTTTAGATCGAAGTCTCAACCCTTCAAAGTGTTCTATTTCTATATGACTATATAGCGTTGTAGGATAGTTTTCTAATGAACTTTAACGATGTAAAATAGGAAAGCCCTCTGGCAACGCTGCTGATTTAATTGGGCCTCACTGACCGCTCATTTTCCCCAGGATTAATTTTTAATTGCAAGTGAATTTCGGCAATTTTGCGTGAACAAGTTACATTCATGGAGGATTCTAAGGCTCAAAGTTCCATTCATTTGGTCTCGTCCCCCTCCCCATCCTTTCACATTCCCTTGACTTTTGCTAATTTCTTTAGGTATTTTGTCAATCCTAGATAACACCCCAGACCATTGTCACTGGATAGGTCCAGGGAAACTATTACTTAAATTACATAATATAAAAAATCTGTTTTAATGCTGCAAATCAGAAACTAATTGCTGTGAGATCTCTAAACTCTTGCTTGCTACGATTTTTTAAATTTTCTATTCCTCGAAAAGTGTAGATATAAACCACAATTTGCCGAATACAAATGGTAATGAATCTATAAAAATAAGTGAGTGGAAAGAAATAAGTAAATAAATCTGTTTGTTTCAGGCACCAGCCTGTTGATGACGCGTTATCCGATGGAAAGCGCTTCCTGAGAGATCCGAGAGCCCGTGTACAGTTCGATTTTGCTGATGCCGAAGCAGAAGCCGAGAGTGTTAGCTCTGACAGTCAATTCAGTTCCAATCCATCAGACTCCAATAACTCCAATGACTCAAGGTCAACATTGAGTAGCGAATTGTTCAGCAGATCTCGCAATGTTTCGTTAGTTGATTTAAGTCAGGACATGTGTGTAAAATCATCACCAACCTCACCGTATCGCAAGTATATTGAGGATGTACTGAAAACAAAAGGACTTCGCAAAGCGCTTCATTTTCTTGAACGCTTGCACAAAGTTGTACTTAGGAAATCAAGAATAACATTAGAAAAGCCTGCAAGTAGTTCTGAAGGTGAAAGCATAATGGTAAGAATTAAATTTGTTTGTTTTTAATTTTGAACAAACATTAAACTAAAGTACTGATTAGGTTTTAGGGAAATGTTTGCATATTCGGATAGATTATATTGTACAAATAATATTGTAAGTTGAATTTAATTTAAACACAGATGTTATAAACTTCGTTTCTCATTCGAACATGTGTGAAGGATTACTGGCATCGATCTTTAAAAAAATGTTCCATGCTTGTCAGGGAGTAACTTAAATATGCCGACGTGGATGGCTGTGTGGACTAGGATGCTATCGTGCAATGTAGCACTTAATACAGTTTTGTTTAATTTTAAGATCATGCTTTAGCTTTAATATCAAATTGAGAGTTTGTTTCGTTATCTGCGTAAATATAATAACTATTATCTTTACGTACCAACTTTGTACTATAATCATAGCCCAATAGTGAAAACTGTATAGGAAATAGAAAACTTTTATGAACTTACCAGTATTTGTTTGTAGAGTTATATGTAGATTAAAAGAGGGATAGTAGTGTGTGCAATTTTGAATTTGAATTTAATTTGTAAGGTCTTTAGGCAACTTTGGCCTAGGCCGTATGGATAATGATGGGATCCATTGGTGGAATGAAGGAAGTGGAAGGAAACGGGAGAACCCTGAGAAAATCCACCACAAAGCCCACACGACATGGGCAGGGATCGATCCGACGATCCTTAGCACCAGAGGTGAGCGCTCTACCGATTGAGCCACCGCGGTCCCAGTAGTGTGTTCAAGTTTGTATAACCTTATTGAACGTAATTTAATAACAATAACAGTTATAAATTACTAGTCTTTGCTTATGAGAATATTTTAATAATTCCAGTCCAGTCTAAGTGTATCTCAGTGCTAGCAGGTTCAGATAGTCTTTAAAAATTACATAAAATGACAGATACATCCGTTCGTCCTTGATGTATGACTTCAGAGCAAACATTAATCCTTGGCCGTCGTAGATTTCTTCCAAATAGTATTTTCTTTGCCAGAGACAAATCTGGAATGGGAGTTTACGATAGGACTAGTCCAGTTTATATACATTTCATTTGGATCATCCACAAACTAGAACTGGCTTGATTTTGAGCAGGATAGAATCGTGTGGCGAACGTTTGTTACTGCGGCGATGAACTTGCGAGTTCCGAAAGCTATAGAGTAAGTAATAGTCCACAAACGGAAAATCTGGTAATTGTGTTATATTTCTGATTTTTCAGAACAATGACGTATCACCTGTTGAGCAACCAGATGGTACTTGTCAAGTACAAAGCAATGGAAATGGTGCTGCTGCTTGTACAAAGACGATGATGTCTGAAGAGGAAGAAGAACTCAGGAGATATGGTTATTGGTCCCCTGAAGCTCGAGCGCTGGGTTTGCCATCCTACCGTGGTGCATATTTGTTTCTTTGTCGCATACCAATAGATGTTATACATGAGTACCTTAGAATGCGCCTTGAACAGAAACCTGAAGAACCATCAGCGCTAAGTATTCGGCAGGTAAGGAATATTTTGAGTGATTATTAAATTTTACGTTTTCTTTTCTTCTTTTTTTTTTAACGACTGTCGCCATACTTCAAAGACTAATCGTGTGCTCTGGTGAAAATTCCATTGCCTACACATGGACTTTGACAGCAGGAGCTTGGTCGTTGCTGAGACTCTTCGTGGAATCAGTATTTAGTGGGCTTCAGTTCAACATAGAATTTCGTTTTTGCCTTTGGAAGTAGGATACGAAGCTGTTCGTGGATGAAAACTGTTTGTGAATATTTTTAAGACGAGTTTGAATGGAAATCTTCTTATTTCGAACAGAGCTGATGATTTCTGATAAGACGAGAGAATCTTTTTCTGTAAAAGTTTTTATCATTTTATTTGGAATCTATAGATTTAGATTTAGAAAGATTAGACACACGTCCATTGTCCACTGAATTCAATCGTGAATTTCGTTTTGGCACATTATTTACAGAGGGAAATTGATGAAATGATTATACATGTGTGAACTTGGGTCTTAGAGTATAAAGTGGATCTTTGAATGGCTGGAACGAATTCTTACGTGAAAGAATTCATTTAAATTTTGAATTTATTTTATGGTTTTCAGACATCTTAAGTGTCAGGCCTGGATAGGGTAGGGAAAAGGATTCGAGCAGGGCCTATTTTGAAGGTGCCATCCCGGAATTTGCCTGGTAAGACAAAAATGTGGTAAAATTTCAGTCAGGATGGCCGCCGACTGGAAATGAAAGAATTCATATCCAAGTCTAAGAAAATGTTAAAGTTGTTTCAGAAAGTTCGATTTTAATGCAAAACTATCTAGGTCAGAATACGCTTTTTCTTCCATTTCTTACGCTTTTGTACTGCTTTCCTTATAGGACTGAAGTCAGTAACGTTCGAAATATATGTGTGTGTGTGTGTGTGTGTGTAAGTGACTTAACTGTACTTTTCAGTTCATCACGTCTAGTTTCATATTTATTCCTTCATGTTGTAATTTTGTAGAAAAAAAAACACACTCTGATATTTAGAATTTTTCTTACAGCTCATGAGAGAATTCAAAGAAGGTTTGAAAATAGCTATTCTACATCGGCAGCGGTACCTACACCTAATTAGAGCTGCATTGTGGGATGTAAAGCCGGAAGTACTTGATCGATTTGAGCAAGTGGTCAGCGATTTTGACCGGAGTGTTAAAAATGTATTAGAGGTGAGAATTGTTCTTTTTTTCCTGTAGATTAATGTTTTGCCTGAATTATTTCAGATGTTCTCTCAAATCCCGTAATGTGTAACTGAACTCTCCAGGTTTCATCAAGGTAGCTGGTTAAGGCTTGGTAGAAGTGGGTCTTAAGGCTCAATCCAAGTGGGTTTCTCCGCCTTTTTCGTTTTACGTCAATTATTCAAATTTCAGTGGAGGAAAATAGAAATTAACTTTCACGGACCAAAGAATAATGTCCCAAAAGTGTCTGCACACAATCCTGAAGTTACTACTAGCATTTAGTGAAAACTAACTGTACTCATTCTTGAAGGACGAAACGAACTTTGGTCCGTGAAAGTTAATTTCTGTTTTCCTCCACTGAAATTTCAATAATTGACTTAAAACGAAAAAGGCGGGAAAACCCACTTGGATTGAGCCTTGAGGGAGAGTTGGAAACGTACTTTGTTGCAAATGTACATAACTCCCGGATAAGTACGTAACTAAAACATATAACTGAGTGTTATTTTATGGCGAGTCCCACTGGTCAGATCTGAGAGTTCTTATTTCTGAAATATAGAGTGCGTAGATCCGCTTGGAATCATGGAAGGTGTTCACTGAATTAACTCGTTTTTGATCTAAATAATCGAGAATACGGTACTTGTGATATAATCCACGGAATTGTGTATGTGAGCACTCGTTATTTATTTGTAAATACAATCAGACGTTTCTTCAATCTACTGATAGCTTTGTCACAGTACAGAGGCAGTCAGTATGGCGTATTGTAGTTGTGAGTTTTTAATTTTTCCTCGTTTCAATCTTTATTTTTTGCTGTATTCTCTTTGTATTTCTGTTCTTTGACAAAGCCAACAGTAGATTGGGAAAACGTCAGATTGCACTTTTAACTACCATAATTATGTAATTTCAATTTTATTGTCTTCCCTATTGATTTTTAGATTTAAAAAATATAACGTACCGTTAGTCTTTCTTTCTTTAGTATATCTATGGATATTATTCAACCTGGTTATAATACTTGTAAACGGAATCAACTGAGTTTGAGAACTATACTTTTGATAAGTCTTTCATTTGAAGCTTACATGTTAAGTTTCCAAACCTCTTTGTTGAGAGTGAAAGTTATTCGGAGAAGTTAATAAATATCTCGGGACTTCATCAAAGATTCTCTTTAATCACTTGTGTTTAGGTTTACCTCGACTATCTTCAGCAGTGGGTGTTAATGATTCAGCAAGAAAGCTTCCTCATTACAACATATCAAAAGAATTTGCTGGAAGAGGAATGGAACTTCGTTAAGTCAACATGTCCACATATCCCTGGAGGAGAAGCATTGGCAGGAAACAGCTTTTGGTGAGTGAGACGTGTATTTTATTGGATCTAAGATTACTTTGTCATTTGTTAGTGAATTCCCAATGTGCTTAGGGGTGAAAAATTGGTTGAGCTTCGTTACTTAATTGGTAATCATCGTAAAATGATCATCTACTGCGTAGTATTAGAGTTTCAAAGTTACTTTTCAGAATTCAGAAGTAGTAACTAAAATGTTAATCAACTTTGTACTGTGATGTTCGCTTAAATGCAAATGTATGTATATTTGTATATGCGTCATTGTCTACCTTTTTATGTTCCTAACTACTCATATTTTTAACACATTCCTTTGTGCTGCTACAATATAGTTCAAGGATTAAATCTCTGATGTTAAGTATGCTTTACACAACGACCTTGCTTGAGGTAAATCGAGTGGAATTCAGTGCTTGATTCTTTCACCTTGACATGTTTGCAGTAATATTCCTCAACAAAATCTCTACATGTTGAGTGTCTGGATATCGACATAGTAGCCGATTCAGCTGAGGCACATGGAATGCTCTATATGCACAGAAAGTTGGCCGGAAACTGGAACATCTGGGTTCGAGTCCGATTGCAGCAATGATCAGTTTTTCTGTGTACTTTTATCATTACGGTGAATGTAAAGCATTTAAAATGTTTCTGTTTTAGATTAGATTTCAAGATTATTTACATTGTTTAACTAAGCGAAAGCATAGTGACATACTTTTTCTGTATTTATGTTATGGAAGTAGATCATATTGTTTACAAAGAACGAGAACTACATTTTGTTTTGGGAAAGTTTGTTTTTACTGTTGTTTCTTTATCTGCTTCCCTTGCAAGTTTAGGTAATATGCATGCTTCTGACTTCATTTTGTTTAATTTCCTAGTCGAATGGCGAGTGGAATGCTGGGTGCGATAGCTGATCATCTCAATACTGGTATCGACGAACTAACTGCTCATGTTGATGATAGCACTTTGTCAGACGAAGAATCATCAACCAAGTAAGTTTATTTAGACTTTTATTTAACATGGCAAAGTTAAGGCTCGCACATAGTCATATAAAAATACAATAAAACATTTATTACAAAGAAAACAATATAAATTTTATCCTAATTATACCCCATTCTAGCCCACCCCTCTACCCATTCCCACGACATGAACACAATACGTACCCCCCACCCTACATAGAACCCCACCACCTAACACACACGTATATTTTTAATGTGCTGCGCTCACACGAAAGTAAAATTGAAGCAATAGTACAAGCAGATCGACGACGTATCGTATTTATTCCAATGAAATTTACATTGCTTTGTACTGCTATGGGCAAGTATGACTATAAAGTTTATTTCTAAAGCTATTTAATGAACTGGCTGTGCGAATTGCCGAAGGAAGATTGTTCCACTGTTGGATGCCGTGACATTATGTGAACGAGTGTTCGTTATGATTGAGGTGCACAGGTTTTAGCATGGAAGCCAGATATGGAGGGGACTTTAAGGTGACTGCCTTGAATAACTGGAGAAGAATATGAAACGTTCTTCTCTCCTTTAGTTTTAGCCATGCCAGTGCGGTGAACCCGCTTGATACATGTAATATGAAGCAATACTGGGAAAAATGAAATCTAAGCATATCTGCTGATTTAGAACTGAGTATACTAAAATTAAGCTCAAAAAGATTAAGTTAATAGACAGTAAAAATACAGTACTGCAAGAAATTTATCCTTACATCATCATCACCACCACCATCATCATCATTATTAGGTAGATTTCGAAGAAAATATACCTATTGAGATCGGTACGATATGAAAATGTGTGTATATATATATATATAT
>JAGDQP010002598.1:55884-102705 GCA_022664845.1 Lepisma saccharinum | reverse complement strand
AGTGCATCTTTTCCCCTACTACCCTTTTCTGGTGTTAGCGACAGATGTTTAAAAATCCAAATTCGTTTAGCTATGGAAAGTAAATTTGGCTCAATTTATTGTTATTACCACAACTGGCGTGAACAATTCTTTTTATAACTGTGTTTCATGTTTTATTTCAGTAAATAACTTTTGTTCTATGACGTTTGGAATTGCGATATTGTTATTTATACAAGTCGTCTTGAATATTTTTGTGTGTTTCCTTTTCTCAATAGTTATGATACTAAATAATTGCCATTTCTAGTCTTGCTACTGTCTCTCTTAGTTTTCAGTAATATATTACAAATTTACTTATGAATTAAAGAATATTGAATTATCGTCACTGAATTGGTCGCACCGTCTCAAAATCCTAGGATTTCTCTCCCCCGGTTTGTGATGGACATATTCCTTACTAAACTTTTGTTCAGAGAGTCATAATTGATACTATTTTATGGAAACAATTTCGGTACTTACTTTCGAATGTATGCTCCTTTACATATTAGATGTGTTTAAAACAGTCCCTCTTCTCCTAACACAGCTGGAATTTAAAAGGAGATAATGTGCGCTAGGAGACCTTGTTTCACATGTGTAATTTAACCGAACTTTCTCTGGTGAGATTATGTCAGACATTTGTTGTGCATGTTTGTGCATATTTTTGTGCATAATATATACTCGTTTTTTAACATCGCTGCTCCTTGAAGTTATGTCTTCTAGGTGATACATGATAATAAAACCTAAGCGGAGGCAAGCCTATGACATCTAGGTCCTGAGGAAAGTGGAATAAAACATGATTTGTTGTAACTTTCTATCGGAAGGTGGGGTACCGAGATAAACGTAGGTTTTTAGAATATTTATAGGCACTTGTGTTCTCAGAAAAACCGAGATCCTTGCGTTACAAGACAACAAACATAATACTCATCCTGTTGTGAAATTAATTGGGGAAGTATGGAATTTGTCAGCTTTTTGTTCCAGACATGATAACTTTTGATTTCTAATCGTATCTTTAGCAGAAGATACCGCTGAATTTTCTGAATTTGAATTTAACTTTTAAAGTATTTAGGAAACTTTGGCTTAGACTGGATGGATGATGTGTAAAATAGTGGAATGAAGAAAGTAGAAGGAAACTAAAGGACCCCTAGGTCCACAATAAAGCCCTCATGGCATGAGCATAGATCGAACCGACGACCCCGAACACCAGAGGTGAGCTCTCTACCACTGAGCACCAAGATGCCATTGTAACCCAGAGCCTGAAAATACAAGGAACACATGTAATGCAAACAGACATAATCAGTTCACCAAAGAGGTTGAATAAATAATGTATGTGGGGAAAAGTGTACTGTCACAGTTCTAAGTTGAGTGGAAAAGATGGCCTTTGTGGTCTTAACCTTGGAAAAATGAAAAAAAATAGTTTTCGCATTTCAAATGGATTCCGACAAAAATATTAAAGTTGGAATTTTTAAGAAGACCTAATATATGCTTCCGAAATATCACAATTAAAGAAAAATAGTAGTAAGCTCTAAATTAGTATAGTGTTAGAGGTTTAGTAGTAATTTCAACAGAGTTGTGTAAAAAAATCAACATAAAGATTATCGTGTGTAATGTTTATTTAATTTTCTTCCTTTACCTTGATTCATAGTATTTTTTTCTGAATGTCATTGAACTTCCGCAAGTAAGAATTCTAATGTAATGGAACGTGAAATCTATTGTTTAAAGGAGAAAATCATTTAAAAATCCGTGGGACAGATGTAGTAGACAGAAGTTATGGAAATCAAGTGAGTACGAAAAAGTTTCTGAGAGAAACAACGTCAAGTATCAGAAACAATATATAACTTGTAAATGCACATACGTTCTAAGAAACGAATTGCGATTATGCTAAAATGTAAGATATCAGAGGTGAAATAAAAAGTAATATCACATACGGAACGCAGAAAAACAGCACTTTATAATTAAGCTTTCCCAAGGTGAATCTTTGAATGTTGATGTAAAGGAAATTGTCTCAAAACTAATGATAACCTTGCTAATGGTTTACCAAACATTCCAGAGCATGTTAGTGAATCATGTAGTAGTAGCACTGGCGAATCTTCTAATACATATATGGAGAAAGATTTTCGTTACTATTCACTCATGGGGCCGTGTCAGACCTGAGCCTTAGATGCCTAAAAGCTATAAATAAAACAAATAGAGCCGTTTACCTAGAGTGAAGGTGTGTGGGATTACCCATAATGTCAGCCAGTACAGTACAATGAGATCTAGGGAATTAGGTTATAAAGAACAACATAACGTATCGTAATGCTACGAGACAAGAAAACAATCCAACTTAAAAATAGTGTATGAAAATGAGCAAAGCTAGAAGTTAAATAATATAACTTCTGTAAACATTTTGCAGTAAAAATGTAACTTTCGAAGAATATACTTGAAGTATAAATAAGTGGCATTGAATAGAACAAACAAGACAGGTTTCAAAGAATAACTAACTCTGTGGCTTACGAACTCGCAAGTTCATCGCCGCAGTAAGAAATGTTCACCATTGGATTCTATTCTGGTCAAATTAAGCATTTTTTCCTTTTGAAAAGCTATTTCTCTAAGATATATTTTCTAATATTGTCATCCCAACCAACCAAGAGGGAATATAATCTTCGTCTTTCCCCATCCGATCTACACGGCCTGCCCATCTTAACCTCGGTGATATTCTTATTCTTATAATGTCGCGTGAATCCTTCGGTGTGTGAAGTTCATTATACAGTCTCCTTCATTCTCCGGTTACCTTGTTCTGAGTACCTTTCTCAAAACCCTTTTTTAAAACACATATAATTACCAGGATCATACACCAACTTTCACAACTTTAAAGTATTACCGTCAGAATAACCATTGCGTATATATTTTTAATTTCAACTTCCTTGACATTAATTGTGAGGAAAATATCTTCTGGACTGAATAGACACATGCGCTGCCTGATGCTAAGCGACTCAATTTCTTCCGTGATGTTGCTTTTGCTAGTTACATATGCTCCCATATATTTAAATTTATTTACTTTCTCAATGATCGTATTCCTAATGGTTATGTATCTATTTCCTTCACACTCTGTGTTTCGGCTTTTATCATTTATTTTCTCTACGTTCACCTGCAGACCTATCTCATCCCAAGCTTCTACTTTAATATAGATATTAGTTTGTAGTGCATCTTAATATTCCCCTGATTCGCGTGTACAAACAGTCATCACATCCATTTTATGTTGGTCCCTTTTTGTTCTCTTTTATGTTTAGAATTGCATAATCTAACTCACAGTAGTGGTGACAAGGCATCACCCTGTTTTAATCCGCTGCAAATCTAAAAATTGACAGACGCATTCTGCTTACAGGGTTGGTGAGACATCGTTACTAGATGAACAAGTTTTTTTCGGCATTCAAATTGTACCAGGATATAAATTTTTCCCCTTTTGATAGAATCGTCTGATCTGTTAAAACTTATGAACAACTGGTGAACCGTTCCATTGTGTTTCCACTTCTCTAATATCTGTCTCTGCTGCATGTACGACTTTGAGCTTTGGTTAAGCTAATTGAAGTTTTCTTTACGTTAAAGGAAGAAGAAGTCTTTTTTTATTAGGACAATTCTAGAAAATGAACTTCGATGTATATTGAACACTTCAAAGGTGTATATTTTGGATTTTAACGCAAATTTAGGAAATACTTGCATGGTATTCAGGTGGTGGATATTTTATATATAAGTATATTGTTTTGGATGCGTAATATGTGTTTTGTCTTAATCTGGACCCTTTATGTGTTCTGCATGCGTTTGACTACTAACCTAGTGTTCTTGCTCAGTTCTGAAAATGGACCTACGTTAACTAAAGAAGATAATACTGCATCTGTAATATATGACAAATTCTGGGTTTACTTTATAATGCGTGTATTCTTATGATAATTCTTCAGCAACTAATTTGATTATGTATTTTATGCATATGTAATATAAATATATTTGGTTAGATAACATTGTTTGGCATTTGGATTAAGTACGTTTATTTAATTTTCTAGCCTAAACTACTTTAGATTGGAATAATTAGGCTGGCCTTTAGATATATCACATGTTTTAAACCCTAGCAGTCTCAAGACAAAAATCTTATTGAATGTAGGTCTATTTTTTTCTAAATACACATTGGTGATTTCCAATTATTTCATCTACGCATACAGTTTCGCGTGTTAGCAGGATATTACTAATTTCGTCTGCGCTAAAGTTAATGGATTTTTGCTTAAGAGCACGTACTTTTGAAGCCTACTGTTTGGTGCTTTGATGGCTACTACTGGAAGGAACTAACGAGTGAAACTAGTCGCCAGTGTCATCTAGCGGCAGGCTTCAAAATCACGCGCTCCTTTGCGCAGGCGAAAATATGTAGGTGTGATAAGTCGATCTTATTATTTAGTCCATGCTATTACTGGAATTTACCAATCTTCTGGAAGCTTCTGCTTTCTCCATATAGCACTGTTCTTCGCGCTTTAAAAAATCGTCAGGGGTGTTGTCAAATATGTGAAACATAAATTCTGAACCATATTTATATTACGTGTTTATGAGTTTGATGTGCTGCAGTCTCGGAATTTTCACAGCTTATACGCTGAAAATATTTTAGTTTATGAATCTTTAAGCGGAGATTACACTGCCTAAAGTGGCTGAGATAATTCAAAGCTTTTTGGTTCCAGAGGGAGCACGTTTTTAAATGTTAAATCAAGATAACAAATGGTTGATTTCGGTGATTCAACGCAATGGATTTGTTGTCAATGCTGATTCGACAATAAGTAGTGGTCGCTTTGGGTCACTGAAAAGTATTGAATCAACCTATCTATTTTCTTGCTGTATAGGGTCTTGGCAGAAGGTTACTCACAAGACATACGGCGTATACCTTTGTATGGTGAAAAGTCATCTAGTTGCATACAATGGTGTAAGACCAAAACTGCATACAATGTTGTAAGACCAAAGCTGCATAATATGCCTGAAGTGGAATACCATATCGTGGTAAAACGTTCTCCAACTGCACACAATGATGTAAAACTAACTCTGCAAGATATATCCAAAATGTAAAGACTAATGTTGGTGAAAAGACATCCAACTTCATTCAATGATGTAAAACCAAAACAGATATATATTGGTATTGATAGAAATAATTCTTTTGATTGTGTATCGGCGTAAGCGAATCAACGATTGGATGAAACTTTGTATGCTTCACAGTTTGAAGCTTTTCTCAATATGAAGTGCATAGAAAAATAGAAATGAACAGTTTCTGAGATTAACATTTACAATTCCGAAACAGACTTAAAATTTACAATATTCAAAATAGCTATTTGGAAAATATGAGGATTAAATATTTCAGTTTCGACTAGTGTAACAGCTCGTTGCTTTGATGAAATATACTAGAAAGGGTTAATATTAAAAATAATATTCAATAGCACAAAATTTTATAAGCTTTAAAATTTTGTGTCTGTGTTAGTGTGATTTATAAATAAGCATATATATTTGTGTGTGTATGTGAATGACACTTTGGTCGCACAAAATGAATATTTTTTTTGGACATAGATCTTCGGAAGTTTCAATATTCTGAAAATAGCTACCATACACTTTTGGGTTGCCCATCACTGGTCTACGGCGAGCGCGAGGAAGCACTGTCTCTGTGCAAATCGCGTGTGCAATATAAAAAAAGCCATCGAACCTGATTTTACCTAACCTCCAAGTGCCTTTGGTCACTACTTTTTAAAAAAATTTCCTAATGCGTATATACATTAAAAAGGAAAAAGTTAATTTTCTTGAAAATAAAATGTTAAAGTAACGATGTCAGGGTTCGATCCCGGGACATGTCGGTCAGCTTTCCGATACGTAGACCACTGGGCCAAGATGCCAATTGCGAGGTGGATGCTTTTCGGCGGTACTAGTAGTTGAAGCAATTGGGAAGGAGTTCTTATCTTTTCAAGGAGTCTTGCACGTGCGCCACAGTGGGTCGAGCTTCGGAAACCAAGCTTCCCTTAGACGCTAGTGTTATCATCACTTGCATTGATTTGAATGTACTATTTTCATTTATGTTTGATGAGCGCAACGAATGAAGTGTTTGAATTTTTGTTTATACCAGTTACTAAATATGAAATATTGTTATGGTTATCTTCGTAGTCGTTGCACACAAAATGAATAGATAAATAATAATCTTCTAAAACGTAAGTGGGCAATAGCACCGTTATAATATTATTTCTTTATCAGTTTTCTAATATATAGTATTTATCAGTTGCTACAAAAGTAAATACCATAACATAAAGCATACATTCATGAACTTTGGAGACAAGGTCGCTAGACACTCAAGGAACGCTAGTTCAATAGAGATCAAATAAGTAATTTGAGTGAGACACTGGACGATAGAGAATTGTGTGTGCCATTCTATCGATTCCTTCTCTATGTTTTATCACTATTTCAAAAATTCAAGTTAATCGTACACGCATTATTTCAGATTGTATGAACTCAAAGAAAAAAAAACCCTCATGTAAGACACATGAAAATAACTACACTTTAAGACCACTGCATTTTGTCGGATGGAGTGAGAATGAAACTGAGAGGTAGGTGTATAGAGAAGAGCGCATATATGTCATTATACCTATAGGCCTGAGTCATTGATTGACCTCAGTGTGTTACGCTGATATAACCTTCATTAGTGGATGACCTGACGTTTCCTGAGCCATAAACTTCAAACCATTTTAAAATTAATTACACTGAACCAACATTGGCTCCCAAACCCAGAACACATTAATTTCAATCAATAGTCTAGTCAATAAAGGTATTGTGTCATGACTAATTAGTGAAAAGAATTTTGCCCGTTATTGCAACACCATTATGTTGCAACATCATTATTGCAACGTATTTTCTCAAAAGTCCCCGACACTCCCCCTCTTGCTATCTCCCCTATCCCTCCGGAACTACAAATTTACAGACTTTGAGAAATTGTATTATATCTCCGTAACTAATATACGTAACGACATGATTCTTTTTTGTTATAACTCCTAGATAACAGGCTACAAAAATGCCTTGATGCGTTTTGCCGTACTTTTGATGAAAATTGCAAAATAACTATTTTGCTTTTAATATTTTCAATTTTTATGGTGTAGTTTGTTTTAAACTCCCAATATCAAAAACCTGTTCGAGATAAAAGTTGTGGCTTTTCATAAAGTTTAAAATCCTGTATATTTCCATATTGTTAAACAATTACTGTGTTAGCTAATGAGGTAGAAATGTAGCGAAACAGCGCACGTACAATGCTTGACCATCTGTGTGTGCATTATCCCCATTAGGTAGTTGTGAACTCTCGACGATTATGACAACTTGTCTTTGCTGTGTAGCGGCAAGTAAAATATATATGATGATATTTTGGAGGCATTTTCATGTGATATATCACGTACCCAGATAGCATTCCAGCTTGCAACAAAGCTGTCAGTCACTTACTTTGACCTTGTTAAGCTTGATATTGTGTTGAACTTAACAAACATGAAACAATCTTGTTGGAAAAACATAAGTGCATTGGCTGTTATAACTAAGCTAATCAAGATTGTTGCCAGCAACTATGCGAGGAATCTTGTCAAACTTTAAATTAATTTGATTTTTTCGTTGCACTTCCACTAACGTCTCAGTGCACTGAAGTTCCATCCCGTGCCAGGCCTATTTCGACCTACCGTAGTCTAATCTTCGCCAACTCCCACCCTTTTACTACAGACGTCTCTTGCGATCTGATGGACTAAGCATAAATAGCGCTTCGAAGGCGAATACGGGCGTGTAGTTCCGTGGTCTAGTGACTACAGCATCGGATTTAATGGCAGTGGACCTCGGTTCTATACATATTCAGGACAACGTTACTATATTAGTAGGAAGTACAATTTATCTTCCTTTCTTGTCTTGGTAACGCTACTTCTACCTTGAATCTTGTAAACTAGACTGCTTAGTCAACATTGTTTAAACCTTTTGCCTTAAACTGTAAAACTTGCATCAAGGTTTTCCACTTGAAAAGTAAACTTGAGTAGCTTTTGAGCCAGGCCAAAATGTTATGTGGGTAGTGAAAAAAAGAAGAAAAAGAAAGAAGGTACTATGAATTTTAAGCTGTTTCTTTGCTCAGGAAGATCAAAACTTCAGAGAATTTATTACGATAAGGTTAGTCATATTTCTCTTAGTTGGAAAATAAATTTAGTTCGTAATTTTAGTTGTTGTCTAACTTACCTTTGAAGATATGGTATTTGCAATTGAATCTTGTAGGTTATATTTATTATTTCCTAATAGAGCCTAGTAATCGATTATAATTAAAAAAAAAACTATCAGAATCTTTTGAAAATTTACGTAGCGGAATGAATGCATTAAACTTAACGAATTACTTATTAGAAATACAACAAAAGATGAATGGTTGATTTTGATTTATTGTGTGCTCTTAGTGGGATATATTTTGAAGAGAAGCTAATAGAGAAAATATAATTACGGACAATATTGAGGTTAATTTGAAGTGAAACGATGTATTGCAAGAAAAGTTGGAAGGCGAAAGCACTATTCGAGTTCACACTGCGCATCATTTCTTATACCCTATCCCGATCTTAGCCATAGCCTAAAGGCTATAATTGAATCCAAGCAATTCAACATATGTGGATCAAATGTGACGATGATGACTAGCTGAGTTTTCTACTTTGATCTGCTGTCAAACACCATGGCGTGTAAATAGTACTAGGATGCAAGTTTATAAATCGTACTGATGTACATCGATTAACACTTTTCATAGTTACCAATAAGATTGTACATAAAGCAATCCCACCCAGATTGCTTGTTTAATCCAACAAGCCACTTCAAATTTAATTGGTAAATATTTATATATTGAATTGCTTCTTGAAGTACCGACATTTTTTGAGTTCATTGAAATCCTCAAGAACGTTATTAAGGCCACTTCCGCCGTTTTTCTTTGGGTACTAACACAGACGGATACTTTCAAGATTGAAATAACCACTCTGAGCGTTAATACTAGTACTAGGCGTAACACATGAGATCCCGTCCATATTATGGAACATACTTAAATTATGCAGCGGGCACATACAGTATTTACATTTATGTTGTCAAAGTTATGCTGAAGAAACCTTTCACTCTTAAAAATACTGCATTGATGATATATATTTAAACATGTTTCATGATACGTTGCGCACTGTGCAGGCTCCAATGGACGGTAATAGATTGAATATATATTTTGACCCATATAATCGGTGAAGGGCATGGTTGCCTACTAGACTTGTTTGCAAGGTTGACATGAATAATCTTGGTCTTACAATTGATATTATAGTATGATTTATCACAATGCATTACCCGTTAATTTTCTGTGATTCAGAAGCATTATGCTTTGTCGTTACTCTTTCCATAAAGACCTAAAATGAAGTTTTGCCTGTCAGACTTGGTATCAATGAAATGTGGATATATACTTCAGGCATAAACCATCCTCTGTATGTCTTCTCGTATGACGTCGGCTGTATCTAATACTATCCTTAACCGTTCAGTAACAGGGTCAGTTTCACTGTTGTTATATCATTGATAGTTTTATGAGCCGTCTCCGATAAGCTGAGTAGTTTGGCTTCCAGAAACATCTGAAACAATTTTCTGATCCTTAAAATGTTATTCTTGTCTGTATGACAGCCATCCTTTTGACCAACTCATAATATCTTTTTATTCATTCAGAATGTACTGACATTCGTCACTGTTATACATGTACTCAGGTAACAGAAAATGCCTTTCCCAGCTTATATTTTGGTTGCGCCATGAGCTCCCCAATTGGTTTAGTTCTTGAAAAATCTTTGGAACACTTTCCATGGAACTGTACTTTTGGTACCAACCACATGATTACTCACAATAAGCAGACTGGCCCTTACCTTTTCTTCCCACTCACCATTTCTTAAGGTACATCTCGTGATAAGATTTTCCCTTATTTCCAGTCACAGTCATATGAAAACACGTCTATGCTCTGCGCATTTAATACTGAATGCTTTTCCACAGATGAAAAAAAAAATCTTTATAAACTGAACGCAGATTCTCGGGTCTTTAAACAAGTTGAAGATGTTGAACGATGGAATGGGTTGCCGGTCAGCATTGATGTATGATCAGCTTTGATATCAGTATATCTTGTATAGTTCTGCATGCATGCGCTGTGAGCCCAAACAGTACTTTCTTTTTTAAACTTTTCATGCAGTCCATCGTTTCACTTCGAACAAAATTCAATAATGTCCGTAATTCTCTTTTCATTACAACAGTTTCTCTTTTACGATATTTTTCACTAAGAGCACACAATAAATAAAAATAAACAATTATTCTTTTATTGTATTTCTAATAAATAAGTAATTTGTCAAGTTTAATGCATTCATTCCGCTATGTGAATTTTCACAAGATCGTAACAAAGTTTCTTTAAAATGATAACCGATATGGATAGTGATTACCATAGTAATAATATGGATTACTACGCTCTCACAAAAATGATAAATATAACCTACAACATTCAATTAAAGATACCTCATCTTCAAAGGCAAGTTATAATAAAAAATAAAAAAAATGAACTAAATTCCCAACTAGCAGAAATATCGTTAACCTTAAGCGTATATAACCTTATCGTAATAAATTCTGTGAGGTTCTGTTTTATCTTGCTGAGTACAGGAATAGCTTACAATTGAAATGCCTTCTTTCTATTTCGTTTCTCACTACCCACACAGATATTTAGACGTGACTCAACCTTGTTGCAAGCTGACATGCTATCTGGGTTCGTGATATATGAAAATTCCTCCAAAATATCACATATTTTACTTGCCACTACACAGCAAAGACAAGTTGTCATAATCATCGAGAGCTCACAACTACCTAATGGGGATAGGGCACACATAGAAATAAAGCATTGTTTCCGCGCTGTTGCGCTACATTTCTACCTCATTAGCCAACACAGTAATTGTTTAATAATATGGATATATACATAATTTTAAAGATTGTGAAACAGGCAACAACTTTTATCTCGAACAGGTTTTTGATGTTGGGAGTTTAAAACAAGCTCCACTGTAAAAAGTGAAAATATTAAAAGCAAAATATCGTTATTTTGCAATTTTGATCAAAAGTACGGCAAAACTACCAGAAATAGCGCAAAACGCATACAAACATTTTTGTAGCCTGTTATCTAGGAATTATCAGAAAAAAGAATCATGTGGTTATGTCCATTATGTTATGTTATGTCTATAATACAATTTCTGAAAGTCTGTAAATTTGTAGTTCCGGGGGAACAGGGGGAAAGCAAGAAGGGGAGTGTTGGGGACTTTTGAGAAAACACTCCTGTTACGATGTTTTAATAACTGGCAATTTTTCAGCTTTTTACTAATTAGTCCAGATAAATGCCTATTTTTTGACTTTATTAACTGGACTACAATTACCATTCATTACTCTGTTCCAGTTACAAGCGAGAGAGTGGACTGATGATAAGTTAATCAGTAATATGTACGCAGATACCTACAGAGTTTTAGTTTACAAAAGTGTATCCACTTTTTCAACGAACTATACAACAATATATCTTACAAATGCTCATGATGTATTTACAATTGAGAATGCTTATTTGTAATAGCTTCAGGATCCTGAGGAACAAAACGATAGTAGAAAAAAATAAAACAATTATTTTTAAAATATGCTCATTGTTTCCTACTTTTATGTAGGTTACACCAAAGAAGTTTGAACTAAATTACTTCTTTCTGTTCATGAAGATTAGAAAGGTTCATATATTTGTCTAATACAATTACATCCTGTGAAGTGACACAAACGAAACAGAAATTTATACATGTATTTAAAATACCCTTACGTTACAATTGAAGCGATGCTTCTGGAACTTTGCAATTTGGTGAAGGCATTTTAACATCGCAAGACAATCAAAGGAAATTAATGTTTTTCAACGAAACAAACCTCTCCACAGACACCATTAGTCCTCCAGCTGTCTAGATAGGCATAACGTTTGCACAGTATATTTACACATCTTACATTCGGATCTTCATGATTAAAACAAGGTCACCATTGACATATGACAATAAATGAAATCCTACGAAAGCTTAAAGAGGTTCCTATCGCGAAAGAGTTACAACGAATATTCATGAACGTACTTTACATATAAAATTGTAGCACAAATATTTAATCCAAGAAACAGTAAACAGCATTTCCATTTAAATAATATATAGTGTTACGTGCTGTACACAATATCTATTAAATAAATATTAACGTTAGAAACACAATTTATTATCTAACTGGCGTATTAAATACACAAATTGAAAACACGTTTCGACTACGTCTGTAGATTATAAAGTGTACGGTTAACAGAATCATTGTTTTTTTTAAATATTTGAATTCTTATTTTTGCTAGACCATATTTTTTTGTTTGTTAAGTACGTTATTTTTTTCTTTTTTCTTTAACGCTATACATGTTGACTTTTTCCCATTCTTGGTTTAACCTCCGCATTCGTTTTCACTTACATTATAAGGGTTGTAGACAGTACACTTGATAATGACTTCAGACGTAGTCTAAACGTTGTGTTCTGCCTTAAAAATCTATATTTAATACGCCAGTTAAACAGCAAATTATATTTCTAATATTGTGCCATAAAATTTTTATTTTTATTTAATAGCATTTACATTTATTAAATAAAATTAAAACGGATTAATAACTCCCGTTTGGTGACAAAAATATCCCTCTGTGGGATGAAAAGCGAAAGCTATGATATGCAGCTTGGTGCGATTTCATTCCATGTCACCAAATATATATGGTATTGCAATATATTTATTTCTGAAAGAAGTCAGCTAAAGGCATGTGTCAAAACCATGGGTGAACCATTCTCATAGACAATAAGTGGAACAATAGTTGCTATCTAAAATTATTTATTGTGCAAAGCGCAATAATCACGCAACATTCGCCATTTACATACAATGATAACATTTTGCTTTTTCTTGCTGTATTTTTAAGAGTTTCATAGTTTCCTCATGTTCCTCCATTTTGGCTTTATGTTCCATCATGAATGCACGGTGTCTTATTTTGTCGTACTTTATGCCCAATTGTTCTCTCCTTTTCTGTAACCTAATCAATTTTAGTTTTTCAGCACGCATTGTGTTCAAATATTGTGATCCTGTTTTGTACAATTCTCTTATTTGACCCACAAGCTTCTGTCCACTCCCTTTCGGAATTGCTTTTCCGGATCTGCTTGTCTAAAATAGAAGGAAAACAAGAAATAAAAATATCCTTGTTCTTTTTTGGATTACGACTAAAACACAGTGGCACTATCTTTGGAGAAATTATTAATCTATTGGTAACCTTGTACACTTACGCCCATTTTTTTTCTCGCATGTCTTCTGTTCTTGACAATTAATAATTTTCTCCATGAATTCTGGCGTTCGCTTAATTGTTATACATGTTAAGTATGTAGAAATGAATATTTCGTGAAGTGGTGTCACAAAAATATTAATAAATAATAAAACTATAACGAAGAAACAGAAACATGAAGAAATGGTCGAAAAAAATTAAGTGCAAAACTGAGAGATTTGGCAACATAGAGGAATTCACTGGAAAATTGGGAGGGAAGAAAGGATATTTCTATTCGTTCTATGAAACAATGTATATCTTTAGTATTACCAGCAACAGAGATTACAGGCAATGCTAATTTAAATAAAACATTACAGGAGCAAATGTTACAGATACAACATATGCACTGTATAATTATGTAGCATAAACTATTACATCCCCGAGAAGGTACGAAGAAAGACAAAAATCTCGTTTTAAATTTCGAAGTTAAGACCGTCATTCAATGCTGGACTAATAAACGCTAATAAAATCCGTCAGCGCAGCGCCTTCTGTGGTGTAGTGGTTATGGCTAGCGACCTCGAAGTAAAGGGTTGTCAGTTCGCCTCGCCTCTTCGGCCTGAATATATTTTATCCGGAATGCAAAACAGCGTGATTAACTCTCTTAAATTATATTATTCTTAGTATTAATTGACTGTTGATAGACTGTTTATTACGTTACCCGTGAAGGAAAAATCATCAGAAAAAAGAGAACCTGTTATCTGATAGTTTCAATGAAGCAACTGAAATATGCGAATAAATGTATTCTCTTCATGAATTTATTGAATTTAATTAAATGTTATTGATGGCGCTTTACGCCTGTATAGTAGGGTGACCAGACTCCGCTTTTAACCGGACTGTCTTTTTTCGCCATGTGTCCCGTTGATCCGGCAAATTGTTACCGAGACAGCAGATGCCCATTTTATAATACAAAGAAGTCGCCAATTCTGTTCACTTAACTGCATTTTTAAATTATTGTTTTGGCTCAAATAACTCCCAACAATTGCTTGGCAGGAGACAGTAAATAAAGAGAACGTAGCCATGGCTTCATGCTTTATGTTGTCTTACAAGCAAACATACTGATGGGGCAGAAAAAAATCTAAATTTCTTTCTTCCATAATCATGGTTGGAATGTCAAAATATGTGCACATGCAAATTTTCGTAACTCGAGTGCAATAACTTTTGGAGATATGGATGATATAATAGTCAGATTCTTGTTTCTGAAGAGTGAAGAAAAAGTGTGAAAATACCCTTATATTTGTAACATGCGGAAGGAAATGAAAAGCAAATACATAGTAATAGGTACTGGGTGGAAGGCGCTACTTGTTGGAGGGTATGCTCTTGACGGCCGCCATTTTGAACTCCACCATATTAAATCTCGATTGGTTTTTATAAATGGGAAGGTGGTCGTGTCATATGTCATTCTGGGCTAGAATTTTACAGAAAACACGTTTCTGAAACCAGTTTTGTCGTAAACGTATTATTGTGAGATATAATGGTGTCTGACATTAGTATAAGCTAATGATGCAATAGCCTGAAAACACCCATGTTGTTTTGAAATAATGAAGGAATTGTAAACTAAATGCATACAAATACATATCGAAATGGAAATATAATCAGGAACAATTAGTATGCATTTAGTTTACAATTCCTTCATTATTTCAAAACAACATGAGTGTTTTCAGGCTATTGCATCATTAGCTCATACTAATGTGAGACACCATTATATCTTACAATAATATGATTACGACAAAACTGACTTCAGAAACGTGTTTCCCATAAAATTCTAGTCCAGAGTGACACATTACACGACCCCCTCCCCATTTAAGAAAATCAATCGAGATTCAGTATGGCGAACTTGAAGATGGCGGCCGTGAAGAACATACTCTCCAACAAGGAGTGCCTTCCACCCAGTACTCATTACTATGTATCTGCTTTCCATTTCCTTCAGCATGTTACAAATATAAGGGTATTTTCACACTTTTTCTTCGCTCTTCAGAAACAAGAATATGACTATTGTATCATCGATATCTCTCGAGTTGAAAAAAATTCATGTGCATATATTTTGACATTCTAACCATCATGAAAGAAAGAAATTTAGAAGGTTTTTCTGCCTGAGCAGTATGCTTGCTTATTAGTAGTTTCTGAGTTGAAAGTTGTCGACAGATAAGATAAAATTAATTGTATGGGCAGTAACAGCACTATGGCTTACGCCCGTCCCGTTGTCGACAGACGGACAGAGTGGTTGTATAACGATTCACAGCACTTGTTGCTTAAATTTGAAACGGATCCCCTCTATTACCATATTAATTCTCCTAAATTGCCTCAAATAATTCCTTTATTTCACTCAAGTGTGTTTTAAAGGATTGACTTCTCTGTTTGAAAAAAGACTAAGAAAATTTAATTTTGAATGGAAGCGAAACCTTTAAGCGAGAACTTTTGATTTTCTTGAAATACTGTTAATATCTGGTTCAGTATCATACTAAATTCCTTGATAAAAAGTTACAAATGATATTTTCCACAACTGCATAACATACTTTTGTGTCAATCCCATGAGGAAAATTCGGCGGGCCACCGGAAGTCCGTCGAGTTTTCCTCATGGGGAATGGATATTTAATATTATTTTGTTGGTGTTAAGCAGGAAATTCACCAACAAACATCACAAAATTTTTACAAATGACCTTTATCCATATTTTCTCTTCATTTTCGGCAAAGTATACAGTATTTCTAATAGCTTGTGGGGTACCAAATGTAAAATTGACAACACGACTCATACCATCTTGCATCAGGAAAAGGCTTAAACGCGAGTGTAACCTAATCTAGACTTGAGCAGGAAAACCTTTTTGCTGCAGCTGACTCGCTGTTTCGTTAACAACACATGATAATTCGTGAGGTAGTGTTTCATGTTGACACCTACATCGAAAGACACAGGCAATTCTTGTCTCTAGATTAATATCACCACTTAGGTACCAAGTATTTAAACTTTTTCTTCTTTATTTTTATATTTTTGTGTTATTGTTTTGTTCTCATATTTTAGACTTGCATGAGCTTGTTTTATAATTTTAAATGTATTTTTCATTTTATGTTTTCTTAATTTAGCAAATTGAACATGAGATTTCATTAAAATTCGAAATTACGATTTATTAGTTATTTGCATTTGGTTCTAATCGCATGAAAGAAGAAAAAAAATAAGGGGCTTAATTGTTTTATACATACAGGATAATTCTCCTGATTACGTGAGTTAACCAAAACTATACACGACATGGGTGATATGCAAAGATTCCATATGGCTAATCTGTGTCTATGTATCTCTTTTCTTTATGTATATCACCTTTATTCATTTTGTTTTCTTTTTATACTTCAGTAGCAACCTTACATCATCGAATTTAAGGCGTCTGTCTGTCTGTGGACAGCTTTCAACTGAGGAACTACTACGGCAACAAAGGTAGTTGAGGTGTGTTGGAAAGGTATCAGCGAGACGACATCAAAGCCTTTTAGATCATATCTGTATGCTCGTCCGACAGTCAGTCTTTCGACAACTTTCAACTCAGGAACTCCTAGGGCTACGAAGGTAGTTGAGGTGTGGTTCGAAAAGTCTCGGCGAAATGAGTTCAAAGTTGCATAGATCATCTTGGTCAGTTCGTCGGCAAGTTATAACTAAGCTACTATTAGATCTACGAGGGTGGTTGAGGTGTCGTTCGAAAGACTTAAGCGAAACATTAACAACACACATAGATTATTCAAAGTGGATGCTGGAAGCCTGGCGGTAGCAAACGTGCACAGTCCTCTGACTAGTCATCGCATCACTTCTTTAACAATTATTACTTGGTTTCATATGTTCCACCGCAAAATATATAATCTTATGGTGGAGTATAGAAACGTGTTATACAGGGCGAATAAAAAATCGCTCCCATGGAGACTTGCCGTGTTACTCCTCATAAATTCTGAGGCATAAACTCTTTTTGCAAAATTTTCCTACGATACATAGTTTTCAAGTAATTAAGAGGAAGTCTTGTTAATGTGACCTGCCTGTAAAATGTATAGGCTTAATATTTGATAGACCAGAAACTAAGCTCCCGGCAGTGTGACAGTAGATGAGGTTATAGTCTACTGTCATACAAAAGCTCAGACATTGGTTTCAGTTGATTTATATTTACATATGGGGTAATTACTAGACTGAGAAAGCTGTTGTCTTTCCATCCGATACTGTACTAAGGTCTGAAATTTGGCAGGCAGGCAGCCTATAGTCTCCCTGGTCACATAGGCGGAAAAGTCTCGCTGTTAGACCATTAGGTGGTTTACGCTTTACCTTGCTTCCGACGAATAACGTTTTCCCTTTAATTAACAGCTACTATTGAGATCGAAACCAAACCTTGTATATCGATAGAGTACCTAACAAAAACCCTACAATATTTTTTGTAGAACCTGGCGTTCAGTAGGAAAGGAGAACATGATAATTAATGGGAGAGATCTGACGTTTGGACAGTAGTAGAAGCATTACTATAAGCGTTCCTTGCAGCAAACTGGTGGAAGAAGATGTAGAGCGTTAGTTTACAGCAGGAAAGGTCCGAGGTTTAAACTCAAATAGCGACTGACTAAAGTATTTTTCCTTTTTCTGTAGCACCTGCGCAAATGTTATATTTTACAATATGCTTCTGACATGGAAAGTGAATATTATTGTTTTATAACTTTTATTTTTCATTTGTATTTTTCCTTTTTGCATTATTTGTTTAAAATCTGCTTATTTACCTAGAAGAATTGTGTGTTCATACAAAGAGTAGAAACAGTATGAAAAGAGAACAAATAAACAGTTACATTACAGATGCGGAATTATTATTATTGATTCCATAATCTTAATGTAAGCGTTTCTTTATTCTTATTTTCATACTGTTTCTGTTCTTTATGTGAACACACAAATGTTCTAGGTAAATCAGAAGATTTTAAATAAATAAAGCAAAAAAAATCTATAGAACAATAACATTCACTGTACATGTCAAAAGTATAAAATAAAATATAATATTTGCACAGGTGCTACAGAAAAAGTCCAAAGATACACCGCGACCAGGATTAGAACTCAGAAAATTGTGCACAGAGAGTGTCGGATTTGGAATTTGAATTGAGGCCACCATCTTGAACGTGTGTCTTCTGGCTTGTTACGTAACACGTGCACTATAAATACAACTTGCAAATCAGTGCTTAGAAGTTCGTACGGTTTATCAGTGTTTAAGGCATTGGCTTACTGAGTAAAATATCCTGGGTCTGAATCCCGGCGGGAATAAGGATTTTTCTTTAAAATGTATTTTTAAATCTTCATATATTATTCATAACTGCTTTCTTGCAATTTTTGTAGAATATCTTAAATTAGTGGCCATGGGTTAGGGTAGGTTAGGTGCGATTATGTATCTTTTTCACTTTCCGTTCTCAAATTTCGACCCCGATACGCTATACCTTTCACCTCGTGTTGCTTCAGGAGAGCTACTTGAAAGAATGTTTACAGTAATATTTCTACTACTCTCCGTACGTCAGATCTCGCTTATTAATTATCATTTTCTCCTTTCCTACTGAACGGCAAACTCTAGAAAAAATATAATAGGGTTTTTGTTAGATGCTCTATCGATATACAAAGTTTGGTTACGGTCTCAATTTTTGACATCTGTATGTTTGTGTGTGAAGATCCTAGGAACTATTTGCAAAGAATAATCTTGTTTTAAAATTTTCCAAGGAATAACATGGTATTCCCACCCAATGCTGAAGTGTATTTCCTATCCACCTTAAAACAATTACACACACGGTCATTACTCTACATTTGTTTTCTTTCTTCATTCCATTTGGCGTTGAAAATATCACTGCTTCTCACCAGAAACCGCAGTTGATTCCACAACAAGCAATTGGTCCACTATAATGGAGTTTAATTTCTGCGTTGAATACTTGTTTGGCGTCCTGATCGCTGGACCTTTACAAGGTCGCGTACAAGTGCTTGGGAATTAGCGATGCTAGTAGCACTTTTTCGGGTTATTTTCTACGAATAAGTGTGCATGGATATTCCCGTTTGTTTTTGTGCCTTTCATCTCTTCGTTTATACATTTTTTATTTACATATGTGTTTTGGGTATAGCCAGCTGAATACTTTTTTGAATAACTGTATGGTCCTAGCAAATTCAAACAGATGAATGTCAGGATAGTATTTACATTAGAAGTCGTACCGAACAAAAAACTCTGTGGCTCAGCGGTCCATAGATGCCTTGTGGCGCAGACAGCATTTTCTGGTTTAAAGAGGGATTGCCACGTGGTCAGCGGAACGCCGCTCTTTCGACACTTTATTTGGCTAAGTAAACTGCAGCCTGCTACTTTTTAATGTAAATAAGTCCGCTATCGGAAAGATCACGCTGAGTTTACACCGACAATTTAGAGCTTCCACCGAGAAAGAAACCCGGTACTGCTCGCACTAAAAGTGAGATTGTTAACCACGCGACTGAGCAGGAGCTTTCGAAACCATAGCATCCTTCTTATTTGAGGACTGACACAAACCCAATTGCCTACTTTGGAGAATGAAAAAGCAGATTAGACAACGTAACGCAAATTACTCAAAGTCAAGATGGTAAACATTGGTAACTACTGCCAATATATTGATTGAACATTTGAGTTTCATAATTGAATATCTTGTTATGGATAACACAAGACGATATATTTTAAACTAACGGAAAATATTATGGTTTTTGAGTAAAAAAAGTAAGTTTCATGGAGGCATCCTATAACCTCTAACTACTCATTAAATAATACTGAATTACTCCCACAATGGAAAAGTTAATTAGGGTTAGCAACAACTGCTTTGGAAAATTAAGCCTAGGTGGCGCGCACTAGTGATTCAAAAAATGAAATAAATAACTTGATTTAAAAATCACTAAAAAATTTAGGCTGCGCACACTAGGAAATTTTTGTTTTTCAGCATTGAAATGGATTTCAAATAAAAAAGTTGTATATTGTGCTGTGATTGTGTAAAAGAACTTTGTAAACTTTGAAGTTAGGGCTATTTTAGTAGTTAATGACTTCGGCTCGTCTCGATTCCACTAGATGTTAAGTGTTTAAAGTCCAGAAACATCCATGTCCCAGTCGGGATTCGAACCCAGAACTTTGGAGGTGCTGGCATGACGCTTGATATCACATGACTACTGTGGCCGACTGCTTTTAATTTAAGAGTAAACGAGAAAAGTCATTGGGTTCATGCAACTGCAAGCCGAAGACTTTCAAAGACGCAATGTTATAAGCTTGTTGCGTCTTTGAATTTGAATTTATATATGGCCTTTTGGCATCTTTATCTCAGGTCGGAATAGGGTAGGTAGAGGATGGAGAAGGTATCACGTAAGGTAGAATCCTCACATTTGTCTGATGAAAGCTAGGGAAACCCTGGAAAACCTGTCAGGATGGTCGGTCGTGGAGTTGGAACTTGCGTGCCTGCCTATTACCAATTCAAAGTTTCCACCGTTACCACCTGAACCACCTGAAAGAAGCTACAAATAAATTCTTCAATTATTTCGGGATAGATAAGCAACGAAAGAACATTTTATAACTTTTTATTCGCTCTTTGTCATAGCATACCGTACCAAAATACTAGTTGTCGACTGGCTACATACCACCACAAGAGAGACTGGCTGTAACATTAAAATACTAATTCAGTCAGGGCTAGGTCTTGAATTATTTTCTCCTACGGCCGGATTGATGATGATATCGCAACAAAAATGCCTTAGTCGATTCTTAGTGGACTATGAGTAAGACAGAACAGTAAGACCGAGTGGCCGTAGCTCAGTTGGTAGAACGTTCGATTTACATTTGGGAAATCCTGCGTTCCATATCAGTGGCCGAAAAACCCTACTGAAGTTTTTCTTCAGTCACACTTTGCAAATTCCGGGACGGGCGTAAGCCATAGTGCTGTTACCACCCATACAATTAATTTTATCTGATATTATATTGAACTTGTGCCCCGGCCGACACTTTCCCATACCCTATTTCGGTTTAAACCATAGACGTCTGAAGTTATACATACATTGAAACAAAATAATAAGACAGTACGTTTATTGGTTACTCCGTATACTTTTAGGAACAATTCCAATAAAATTGAAGAGTAAACGCGGAGCAAATTAGCATGAATTCACGTTACACTTCCCTGCTTTCCGTTCATTGCAACTAGTGAAAGGTATACAAATAATACAATGCATTCACATATTACTCTTAACATCGTAGCAAACCCGGTGTGAGCCAAAGATGCCAAAAGACCATAAATAAATTCCAATTCGTATTAAACAGTGCAGGTCCGGGAAGAAAGGCTTCGGGTACGGATCCGGGCTGGAGTCCGCCATTTGAAGACACTTGTACTAGGATATTGCTGAATTAAGACAAATATTTTCTTCACGAAATAATTTTGGAAGATTTTTACAATAATGAAACACAGCTCTGAAGTTGTTATGGAAAATAAATCTTGAATTTAATAAAGCATTCCCATAATTATACGTTTAAATACAAAATATAAATTTCTTATTTAAAAATATCACTTTGGCGTTTGTGCATTTTGTCTATTTAATTTTTGGTCTATTTTACTTCAAAATATAAATAATTCAATAATGTACGATTACACACTTTTGTTGCAAAACACACTACTAATGAATAAATTAGGTCTTACTGTGTAACTATTTGTAATTACTTCTTTCTGAGAGTACAATCCGCAGCCACTGAATTGAGCAATTCAGTTGCTAGTAAGCGCAGAGAGGTTTAACACATGTGTTGTATTTGTGCAAGTGATAGCTTAATCACCTCCGAAATGGAGCATGTTTCAATATTCTCATTAAAGTGATTTTAAAATTGCCAGTGCGTGCGCTGTCGATATAGAAATATGTGTTTCATTTTGTCAATTAAAAAATCACCCAAAAAAAGTTGCTAGTGCGTACCTAGACTAATTGTCATAAGGGCAACTTCTATGCATCCCAGGGTGACTTCAGTTTTCTCTCTGAACTTTCTTGCAAACGAAATGCAAGTGTGAGAAACAAATCCTTCAAGAGCCATCAGATAGAAATGGGACTACAATGTGACACTTGTCCATCATCTCCTTTGCAATTCTACTGAGTCAATTCCTAAACAAATTGTGTATCCGTTTGGATTAAAAACGGACCTAATAGAAAGTTCAAAATCATTTAAACCTAAATGTAATGTACTGCCGAAAGCGAATATTCAAAATTGTACCTATAACAAGAGGAAGGTCGATTAACTACTATTAACGGATATATTTTTTCTTCATAAAATGCCCTGCCGAAACAGTCAAAGATAAAAGTTCCTAATACACGAATTAATACAATATATTATACATCCCGACCACTAATGGTGGTCTGGAACGGTACCCTCCCAGCATCGTGATACATTTAGGGAGCTGCTATGAATAAAACGATAATGACGATCACAGTGAGAGCTTAGGCTCTCCTTTTCCCAACCTGTCTGGTCAGCGTGGGAGCAGTAGACAAATCTCCTCCCTCCGGGGAGAGGCCTCATACATTAACCCGCCCGGACTGCGCCTGTTATTAGAACTGCGTTCCAAATTATGCAGGGAGACAAACAAAGTCACAAGCAAACATACTGATGGGGCAGAAAAATGTTACGATGCGCATGCAAATTTTGGCAACCCGAGCGCAATTGGTTTGAGAGATATTAATGATACAATAGTCCTATTTTTGTATGTGGATAGTGATATAAAAGTGTTGAAATACCATTATACTTTTAAATTGCTGAAAGAAATGGAAAGCAAATACATAGTAATGGGTACTGGGTCGCAGGCGCGACCTTGTGGAGGGTATATTCTTGATGGACGCCATCTTGAAGTCCGCCATATTGAATCTCCATTGATTTTCTTAAATAGGAAGGGGATCGTGTAATGTGTCATTCTGGGCTAGAAGTTTTACGGAAAATACGTTTCTGAAGTAAGTTTTCCGTAAACGTAATATTGTGAGTGATAGGGGTATGTGACACTAGCATGGGATAATGATACTAGCGTCACGTACCTCTAGCTCTCATAATATTATATTTACGGCAAAACTGACTTCAGAAACATATTGTCCTTAAATTTATAGCCCAAAACGATATATTTACCGATCCCCTTCGTATTTAAGAAAACCAATTGAGATTCAATATGGCAGATTTGAAGATGGCGGCCATGAAGATTATACCCTCCACAAGGTAGCGCCTTCAACCATGTACCCATTACTATGTATTTACTTTCAATTTTTTTTCAGCAATTTCAACACTTTATCACTCACCAAAATCTTCCAAACCAATTGCGCTCGTGTTGCCAAAATTTGCATGCTCACATTGCCTATTTTTACACCTTAAGCATGACACAGGGGAAAAAAGTCAACCTTTTTTCTGACTCATCAGTACGTATGCTTGTTAGTTCAAATTTAGAGAATGTAAATAGTTTTTGTTTCGTTACTAACATTCTCTATAGTTTCGATAAATTACGACAGTTACTTTTGGAGTGCAAAATAAATAAACTATATTTTATTACCCTTGTTGGTGTATCCTCCAGCTGAACTGCGGAATCATCCTTACTCGTATGTGGCTCAGATGTGACCTAAAGATCAAGTACAATGGTTTGATTAATAGTGGGAGCATCGTCTTGTACTTCTTCCCTCCTCTGTACGGATGGTAAATTTGAAACACCTTGCATTAAAAAACGAAAATAGGATGTAATAAGATGTTTATAATATAGACATATTTTACAAAGTTAGTATGTTAGTGACAATGTGATTATGCAACCTTACAGTTTTCATCGTGAAACCTTCATATACATTAATTCAGAAACTTGAATTTCAAGCGATATATATTTCGACCTTCTAATTGCTTTTCGTTTAAAAGTACAAACATATGTACCGGTCGCTGGACTGTAGGCTATATTCCTGACTTGTTACAATTAACGTGGAGAAATCAAAATTATAATAAGTGTATGGAATAGTATTACAATGGAAAATCTTATTTGTGTAGAAGGATATTTTGTAAAATAAATTTTTAAAATCTAGGGCAGTATTCAGGACCACGAAACCATAAAAAGAATTATTCTTATTATGTGTACAAGACTGGCTATTGAGTAGCAGCTCAACAGAAGCGAGCGCGTTTCGAATGTTATTTTAGAAATGTCATAAGGAAATGAAATTTGAGGTCAGTATTTCCGTTGTGTCTCCTAGAACCCAAAATAAATATGAATAGTCAGATTGCGAATAAGGTGCCATTTACGGCCATAATACAGGATGACAATTTATCTACAGGACTTGTTAAATATTGACTCTTTGCGTCTTGGTACAAGAAAAATGGTATATCCATAAACAAACGATGTTAGACAACATTTTCCTCAACTATTATCCCGTTTATTTCCTAATGCGTACTATGAGACAGCATTATTGTAAAGCAAACACAGCAGTTGAGTTTGCTGGTTGTTATTATGTGATACAACAAAGAATCGAAAACTATTATTTATGGATGTACTGTAACAAAACGTTTGGTGATGGATGTACAACAGAATATTTAATGAAAATATAATAATCGGAATTATAGGAATGTAACAGTCCGCTAAATTCTCGGTAAACGACTTGCGTCTGTAACCGAAACGCGGAAGAAAGGGCTCAACAGATGTGACGTATAAACGTGATCGACCACGAGTTCATCGGGAAGGGCGTAAGTCATAGTGCTGTTACCGCCCATACAATTCATTTTCTCTTAACCACGAGTTCATTTGCGCTTCGCAACACGGCAAACTGTGGTGCAGGCTTGACTATTCAAAAAGTAGGGAAATTTCGAGAGCACTGACGTAGTCAGGTGACGAGTTGATTGAGTGGATCTGGAAAGTTAGTCGAAATCCAGCCATAGTACGAGAACCATTAGTCTGTCGGCCTGCACCCGTTCCGAGTTGGGTAGTCGGGTGAACTCACTCCAAATTAGCAAGTAGGGCCTAAGTGGTACGATATTACTTCGATTGTTTGCCGTCATGTCTGTTGAACTCTGATTGGTCAATTATTTAATTGAATATTGGTTTATTGTTTGATTTATACATTAATTTATTTGTACAGTTGATTGTTTTATGAAATTAGGATGGAAGTCTGCTTCTTTGTTGTCTCAATTTTAGGAACTTAGCTGTCATTGCCAGCCGATTAATGAATTTCGCCACTGTTGCATTCTATGATAATTGAAAAGGGTCATTCTCTATTTTATTTACTGATTCCTACTCCGATACCAAAGTAGAAAGTAAGGTTTGCCAGCGACTAAGATTTACCCAATGGATCATACATACGGTATATTCTGGGCTACGTTTCGCACTGATCAAATCAGCACCTATTTCTAAGTCACTTACCCTTCAATACCTGGGCGTTATTGAAGTGGGAAGCTTACAAATGGATAGTGGGATCAGCCCCAAACTAGATGGGCATTGCACCTGCCAGTGACTTCTGTTACTCCGAAGCAACACACACTGGTCTAGATGTAGTTCGTGTGTGTGTTAGACATAGCAGTGTTAAAGTTATTGAGATATATCAATGTATATGGCAAAAACCCGTCACACGCAACTTGGTGACAATAATATAATCCTAGTAAAAATTTAAAAAAAAATAAGTCTAGAGATTGGAGGTAGGAAATATTTTGAATACTGATCAAGGTTTCGACTGCAAGTAAATGAAAATCTATGGGAGAAATGAGGTGTATGAGGCGCAACAGAAAGAAGAGTTGGAAAATATGTTGTGTAATAGTTCTCGGAAGTGTGATTATTTCACGAACATAACCATTATTGTGAGACGGGAGAGAAAAAGAACAGTCATTATTGAAAATTATAGAAAGGTACTGTAAAATGTTTGAAAATTCTATCAATTAAATTTTGTTCTAGAGTATTGCAAAACTAAGAAAAATGAGTGACTATACTGCCTTCATCCCACACACTACGTGACCTGTCACAGCTTAGCCTTTATTAGATTACTTGATTATGATCTGAGCATACTGCTAAATATAGGAAAGGTGACAGTCGAATCTCAAAATTAATGTAATCTTAAATAAAGCAACATGAAATTCCGTTTACTTCAAGTTACACTATCGGTATTTGGTATAGTATATACAGTTCATCAGTAGTCAAGCAAAAATGTCAGGTATAATAGTCAAATCACGAAAGAGTATGATACTGTGTACAAAAATGGTAATAGAAGTAAAAGATAATTCTTTCAACCTAAAATTATTGTAACATTTTTTCATTATCAAAGATTCTTTCTTTCGTTAATTATAATGCATTATCGAGAGTGCAAGAAAGTGACGTTCAACATACAAAAAAAAAAAAAAAAAAAAAACCGGGAAATTTTTTGTTTCGAAAATGTTCAGTTTTTGAAAATTCATAACAGGTGGGCCTCCAGCCCGTTAGGTTATTTTAATGTTTTAATTTTCCAACACACTGCATGAAACACCTTCCTTTATTTAAGCACCGAACCATTCGAGGGTTTTTTCTTAGTCACACCAGGCAAATGCCGGGATTGTACTTTCAATGTAGCCTCTGACCGACACCTTCCAACATCCTTTCCCCTGCCCTATCCCGGCCTGAACCTTAGATCTTCATTTTCTGTGAAGAGACCCCTGCCCGCTTAAATAATTACGAATGTCTAAGACTTGACTGGGATGCCCTGCTTGAATTGACAGGGAACAAGTATCTTAGACCCCAGATTTCGATCTCCATAACGGAATGATGATGTTAATCGTCAGCTGCGATAACGGGTTAGAATTTTCGTAGTCCTGAAACTTGGGTAACGGAATACGTAACTGATTGTCATAAAACAGGAACGTTTTTGTCAAGCAGAACGGTGCCAAAAATGGAATCCGTTTGGCGACTTGAACTCTTACTCGATCTTTCCCACATAGCAAAATAACGTCCCAGGGATATCTGACGAATCTCCTGGCAGGATATTCTGACGTCCGTAGGACGTCCTGTTTAAGTCCCGTTTACATCCATGGGACGTATAGTTTTAATTAATCCTTCGTATAACTATACGAAGGCATATCCTTCGTATAGTTATAATTAATTAAATAATAATAATAGTAAGGTCGATTTAATTTATAGAAATTCCAGGTAGGTAATCCCGCACGGCTTTCCGGGGGACTCCATACGGGATGAACTGTTTGTATTGCCCACACAGTTATCCCACAGACGTCCTTAGGGCATCGCTATGGGAACAGGACCATTCTGACGGTAATGGGATCTAAATGGGACGTCCCAGGGACGTACTCTGCTATGTGGGTTAATACAGAAAACAAAGGAAATGAAGTATACACACACCATTACTTGATGAAATAATAATAGCGGTGGCATAACACGTTTTAATAAATCTAAAAACATAAAATCAATTATAAATAGACAGTAACACTGCAGTTTAGCTATTCCTGCAATAGAGCACTGGAAAGGGTTCAAATACAACATTTAGCATTCATATGGCCATAAAGCATACAAAACCTCGTGCAAAATATCGCATGTGAGATATTGTGCATTTCGTGGCAGCAAATAAAAGGAAAAATACAGGAAAGCAGAAGATCAAACTTGATGTGAAAAATTTATTTGCCTGATTTCAACTAACACGTGTTCGCTTACTGTCGCTGACTTGACATTTTGTTCGTAATTTCTGTAGCAAAATACGTGTCATTCATAACACGAAGTGACGCATGCCGCCATGATTCTTGTGCTGATAACTCGAATGCATTTAACAAAATACGTAACAATAACACATGACTTTCTCTAACAATATTTGGATTACTGGTTGCTATCTGAAGTGCCTGTGTGAATTATTTGCAACAGAAAGGGTGGTATAAAGCTTACACACGGGAATATACCTGGCTGCTACCAACTGCATCTAACCCTCATGCGTATTATGGGTCATTTCATATAAATTCGTCCAACACTGCTCGGCCTAAGGCTTGGATGCCTAAAGCCTTTAAAATAAATTCAATTCCTACGCTGGTTGCATCAATATTTTACGAAAACCTATTTACTTTTGTACATAAGCTGAAGATATCAGAACTACCTTCTAAAAAAAGAAATTATGCACATATTTCCAACACGGCGATGGCGTTTTTTACTCCCGTAGAAATGCATGGAAACCTGAATATCTCAAAAGCTAAGAAAAAAAGCAGAAGAGTTAAAAAGCTGAAACAAACCCGCCCCTGAATTATACTTTCAAGATCTTGAAGCACCCTTCCTCAAAATTAATTCATTTAATCTAAAAATAGACTGAAAATGAGTAACGAATTGGATTTTTTAAACAATTTTATTTTGGAAGAAAGGAGCTATTTAGCTCCAACTGCAACTTTTTTGTAATATTTAGGTCTACCAACTGAGTATCTGCATGCAAAAGGTCTTTGTCTTAAATCACATACCTTCTATTTATCCTACATCTAGTGTTTGAAAGGCCGAAAAAAACCGGAAATTTTGAAAAAAAAAGGAAAAATTTGTATTTTTCCACGAGACAAAAACGAAACAAAACGTAGTTTTATTGACGAAATCGTTTTTTTTTATCACGAATATTCACTGCTTAACAGATATTTTGTGTTTTTCACCATCTTAAGTTAAAAATTTAGCGAATCTAATGTATTTCAAGACTCTTACAACTTCCTAACAAAGAGCTGTCGGACTCATCCATTATGCTTTTTGCCCCTCTGCTCTGGATTCTGGTCATAGTATCTACTGTAAATATTGTTCAGTATATAACGAAGATCCGGTTGGCATTTGATTACACAATAATAGTAAAGTGATAGAAATGTATTTTCTTTTCTGGAATACTAAGGCAATGAATGGAATGACAGAATACAACAAATTAAATGTAGTTTCATACACAAAATATATTCGTTGATCATAATATTCTAAATTGAATAGGCCTCTTTCGAACAATTATATAATGATCAATAGAGCAATGTAGGGCATATATCTTCGAAATTACTCATAGCAACACATTCTAATTTTGAACAGCATGTATATTCACAGTAGCATAAGCTGCTTAACCACGAGTCGTGTTTGTATAGCACCCAGTTCTTTAAAATCCATTTACCGTAATGTGATATTCTTATATTTTTCTTTATACAAACGAGATCCAAAAATATTCAGAAAGCATTGTATTTAAATATGAAATCATTTTCTTGGACTATAAAGTAATAATTAACAAAATAAGTTATCAGTAGCTTTCACGTACTACCTGCTCCACCTTGAAACTGTTCAGAGTTCGAGCGGATTTATCATATTTATAAGGCATTATTTACTTCCATAAAACACGACTATTCTTGGCTTTTGCTAAAAAAATATATATTTTAAAACTTTACTGTTAGCAAACTTATTAAGATGGAGTAAGAAACGTTAAGTTTTCCGCTGCATTAGATTATTCCATCTTAATGCAATAGTCGTATGACATTGGCTGGAATCGATTGAATATACATTTATGGAACACAGTTTTGTTTCTGAGAGTTCCAATACAGATTTTATTATTTTAAACGTATATTTGTACCAAAAACAAACATTTTAACTATTTATTAATGCTCAAATACTGTTAAGTCCACATAAAAAAAAACAACAACTGAAATTTGTCGTCATGCAAGCCTTGTTTGTTTTTAACTGACAACCAAAATTTTCAACGTCTATTTCGAAGGGGTTTGGTCAGTTCAAGCGCATATGTGGACTGTATATGAAGCATGGAGCTTCATATTGTTACGCTACTTGAAACGCGAAGTTTTAACTCTCATGAACTAAGGTAAGTGTACCGATTATGGCCCGTGTCCCCAATATGGCCCACCCCAGATCTCTATACAGTTTTCCATTGGTGCTACTAGATGTCACCGTAAATTATATCCACATAGCAAGAGAAAACATTTTTGGTCGACACATTTGTTTGCGAGTGGCGTGAGTGGCAGCAGCTCCAGTTGAAGTGGCATATTAAGCAAGAAAATAATTTGCTGTTATTTGAGAAAAGGAAGTAATGCCTTGTTTCAGTATCTATTGTTGAAAACCTAATGAGTAAAATGCATGGATAATGTAGCTATGTGAACATACGTGAACATAAAATGTATGTGACGCAATGTATTGCATTGTGTAACTAGCCGGCGGCGCCAGAAAATGTAGAGATCAATAGTGCTCAATACTGCCATATTAGGCAAAATGCAGTCATAACTGTTTAAAATGAAATAATTGGGTTTGAACTAATTTTATTGAACACTTGTCATCATAATGTTTAGTAATTAAAACGAAGATAATGCCAGGTAATAAGGAAGCTATCAATTCCAATACGAAAGCAAGTGCCGTGTCCAGGGTGATGACTGGATTCGGCAAACAAAATTCACTGACAAACAAATTATTTCCCTTACCGAGACATGAAAATTACGCACACATTTTTAAAGTTTATTTAATGCAGTGTTTACCTTAATTAAAAATATATAAAACGCATTCCAAATTAGAAAGAGGTGGGAGAAAAGCTACTCATTAAGAAAACTTGTGTAATAAAATACATAACAGTAATAATCAGCACAATACTATTTACAAAGCAAAGTTTTCTCAGCTGCAAAATAAATAGCACAAAAGGTATTCTTTTACACTTTATAGCAAGTTAATTATATTTGTCTTGATTATTCAAAAATTACGATTCTTCACATTTTGCCTCGCAGATAAAAAGTTTACTGTCGAGAGTCAATATTTATTTGAACTGGCTTTGCATATTTCTAGACATATTATAAGGAACAGCAATATCTTCACACTTGGTCAATTAAACGATTTTTCTTGGACAAATCACAAGAAAAAAAAACAACATTAATGTGACAGAATAATGTTACTGTAGTAATAACACAACTGCCAGAGTCATAAATTTTCTACTAAATAAAAATCAATTGAAATAAAAAAAAGCCATTAAATGCAATATTTACAGAAAAATTCATACACCATAAAATACACAGAAACTCACATATAGCAAAGTTCACTTCCTACTAACTGTATTAAACACACATCTCGGCAGTCTAGAAGTAAACGCGAAAGCCATAATTCTCTAAAATTCCTCACGTGCTAAATATCTTACTTTCTGTTCACTTGACCACATGCACACCTTTTAATTATGCACTGAACAGCTTCTGTCCACTACTGTTTCAAAGACTGAATCTTGCAGCCTATTTGTTCAGTCTCTTTGCGTGCCTGTTCCATCAACTTCCGCTTCTTGGCTTCTAGTTCCATCATTAAAACATTTGATTTCCTTTTCTTTTCCGCCTCTTCATTCCATTTAGCACCTTGTTTTCTTCTGTGTTCTGCTGCTTCTTTAAATCTCGCGTGTGCATTTCTCGCAAAGTGAATTAGTTCCTTCGAAATGTGGAGTTTGTCCACACCACCTATGGCCATCACAGTCATACACACACCTCCTTGCAACCAGCGTTTCCTCCCGCATATTTTCCACCACAGACTCTTCATTAACTGAAAAGCCTCGCTCAATGTTGGTATTTCCAAGCGATAGTGTTGAAATCAATCGCAAAACTTTGGAAATGTTTTCGGCTTGACGGTCTCCAGAAAATATGTTATCCGAAAGTGATCTATTCGACCACTCTGCCTTGAAACACTTTTCGAAGACTGCTGGACTTCTGGGGCAGAAGACACACATCTGAATTCCCGAACAGCCTTGTCAGCTGTTGTACCATCCAGCCATTTGGCATCCATCAATACAGTCAACAAGACGTCCAGACGCTTATTTGCAACATCAATGTTGGTTGCCACACTTGGGTGCAGACAAGATACAGCTTTCGTTAACTTGTGCACTAATGACGAACGCTCTTGCAACTTCGTTATCAGTCTAACAATGCACTTCCTACACTGCTCACAAAACATCAACATCTCAAAGATCTGAAACTTTTTGGATATTTCGAATTGCACACCTAACACTATTTCCTACCTTAATGTCTTTGGCTGGCAGGAGTATTTTATCCTGGTTACTGGCACTCAAGTCTACATTTCTCACTGAAGTGGCAGCACTCAAAACGTTAAGTTTCACAACACGCTTGATCTGTTCTTGAAGGAGAGAACGGAAGACTCCATGAAGGAAAGGCGCGAGTGGGGCATCAGACTGAAATCTCCAGCCAGAGATTTGAAAAAATGTTAATTTCCTTGCCAAAGAATGTCTTGTACAGCGTCTTTTACTAACCTATAGCTGGTACAGGTGGGCATGCTATTCTTCTTCTCCACCTCTTTCACAAAAACAATGACATGAGGCAACATATCAAGAGCGCGCTGAGCTACTCCTGCATTTTTCAGCCAGCACACACCACAGAACTTCTTGGGAAAAAGATCAGAGTTGATGTGGGCTGTGTACATTGCCCGTCTGGCTGGGGCATCTTTGAAGAGGTTATATAATAATACCCTCAGGAACTGCACAATGTTTCAGCCAATCTCACTAACTGCAAACTTAAAGGCACAGTGCATGGCATGAAGTCCACAACTTCCCAAGTTTAAAACTTCTTTGTCACACTCACTTTTCAATTCATTTTTGAGATCCTCAAAAATTTAACATTGACATTTGGTCCATCCATTAATATTTGCAAGATCTTCTGCATATTCAGTGTTGAAAGTCGTTCTGTAAAAGCAGTGATCATGTGTGCTGCTGTCGAGCGACCCAAAAGCACTGACGTGAAATATCTTGTTTTGATTTCACCAGCCTCACTATCCCAAAACCTAATGTTTATGTCAATTTGCTGTCTTTGTGAGACTTTATTCAAAGATTTATCAAAACCTACAACAAAGTACCCACAATCAGACAACGTTTCAGCTAGTTCTTTTCTAAAATATGGAGCAAGTCCAAACGTAATAATGTAATCAATCTTGTCACGCTGCAACTGCATACACTTGGCAATGTCACTGTCCGGAAACATTAACGAAAATAATTTGACGTTTTGGGTTGCAGAACGTAATGACGTGTGTGTCACGACACTTTCAACAGACCACAAAATTTCCGCTATGGTCACACTATCATTGACAAGAAACTCTTGAAGACCACGTGGATCTACTGATGAAGCGGAAGGCTGCTGGGACAATGCTTAAGTTGAACTTGAAAGAATGCATTTTGGGGATACTGCATCCTGAACTACCACTGCAGAAGAAGATCCTGGTACCTCCTGCGGTCTGAAGAATGCTTGAAGGGCTGTAGATTATTTGCCAAAACGCATAAGACTCTGATGCCTTTGTCCATTCATGTGACTAGTCACTGCTTACTCTCCATGTTGCTCAGAGCGAAAATTTTGTTGCAGATTTTGCACCTTGCTGCACCCCGATCACTGGGAACTCTTTCAAGCCAGAGGAACTTTGGGTTGGTCAGCCAATCTGCCATGAACCATGTTTGCTTCATCTTCGCCATTACAAAAATGGGACCTGTAAATTACAGAAAACACTTTATTAACTAATGCACAAGAAAATTTAAACACAACAAAACACTTTTTTTCACCACATATACATGTTAACAATTAGAACAAAGGTTTACTGCTACCAGGTACATGCCTATAACCTGATAGTAACGGAACACATTTGAAAAATATTTTGCATAAAAAAATCTGGAAGTAGGCCCACGTTGTTCCACAAAGGGAAATTAGATGCTTCAGTAAACAAACGACAAATCCGCTTGCGGTTGCACGAAACGCGAAAATTTTGCACTGCAGATGATTCAAAATATCTAATGACATGAAATTAATTCCCGGACCTTTTTCAGAATTCCTTGTCTCTTCCATGTCTATTCCCGGTTGAGTGAAAATGCCTGTCTTTTCCCGATTATCACGGTTTTCCCGGTTGATCGCCACCCTGCATCACGTTTAAAACGACCAGAATTTCAGCAATGCTTCTAATACTTCTGAAGAACCGACAATTAGTTGCTCCAAATCTTGTGAATCTTTTTTTTAACTTTGTCAGGAGGAAAAGGTTGCAGACATGCATCTCTTCGTGTGTGAGTGCGTTGGAATCACCGCTAAAGATCACAGATTATTTCTTTGTCCCTCATGTGAGACGTGACGTTCTAAACTTCTTCGTGTGTGTGTGTTACACTTCTTATTTACTAATTTTTTCTCTTGTATATTAACTTGTTTTTCACAAATTCTGGCATTTGTATTAATACAATGATACAATGGTTTTGCAATATTATATAAATTATGCATGCTTGTAATGCATATATCTCAGTATGTAGCATATATGAGTAATACAGAAAGATTACAAATCGCTTTTGCCATATGCTCTCATTTTCTATAGCGGGCCATATTGGGAACACCATGTTCCTAATACGGCCCACTGGCAACATTTTAGTTTTCGATTTATTATATTTTTATACGTCATTTCTAGGAAGCAGATTTATTTTTTCATTTGTCTAAATAGTCTCCCAACTTGATGGTTAAGTCGATCCGCACGAATAGTCCTTTTTAGTGAAAAAAAAACAACACAATTAAGTTGGACCATATTCGGACCTACCCCTTACCTAACACTGTATTGACGAAACCACTCGAAAACAAAAATAGTATTTTTTAATACGATTGGAGCACATACGCGTACAAGGCTTCCTCAGGACCAAATTTCAGATTTTTTCATAGGACTAATTTTAGATCTTTAAACCCGAAAACCGGCATGTTTGAATCCCGGTACCAGAAAGGTGATCTGATTCAACGCCACATTTTTTTATGTACATTAATTCTGTTGGTTGTTCTAAACTGACGTTCTGTCTTTCAAAAATCGCAAGTTAATCACCGCAATAACAAACTTTGCTACCCGGGACAAGATTTCATCACTAACACCTAGCTCTCGAAGATCTCGTAATACTGTCCTCTGAAGGACCGTCTGGAATTTCCCAACTTTTTACCTCCTGCTTGCAAACCACGATGGAACATAATCTTTTCCACATCAGAATCCATCTTAATCATCGCGATTTCATCATTCTTACATCGGGTGAGTGATACAGTCCGTGGAGTTCTTCATTATGCGTTCTCGTCGATTCTCCGGTTATCTCGTTTCCCTTTCGCCCGTTTATCTTCTTGAAACCTTATATTTGAACACAAGTAATTTAAAAATAAAGTGACATTCAAAGATACAAAAAAAAAAAAAAAAAAGAAGAAGTGTGGCATACCCAGTGCACAAGCTAGGGAAGTGGTTGAGAAATCGTTGGAAAAGTCTCAGGAAGACGAGTTCAAACCCATACAACTAATTCAGACAGCAGGGGCGGTTCCCAAGTTTAGGAACTAGATTTCAACTTCGGAACTACTGGGGCTAAGAAAGTGGTTGAGGTGTCGTTGGAAAGGTTTCAGAAAGACAAGTTGAAACCTGCAACATTCATACATATTGCAGGGACGGTGATAGCGATAGGTGGGTAATGTTAAACTCAGGAACTACGAGGGCTAGGAGGGCAGTTAAGGTGTCGCTAGAATGGTCTCATTGAAATAAATCAAATCCGTATAGATGATGCACAGTGTAGGAGTAGTGCTAGAGATACGTGTCACTTTTGGAATTGCAGGGCTTGGATAGTGGTTGAGGTGTCGCTGGAAAGGTTTCACCGCTATTTTTACAACGGAACATTTATCATTCAAATAGGTGCTTGCTGCTAAAGCCTAGCGTTAGCTTATATGCACAGCGTCCTGACTGGGGTCCGACTCACTTGTTTTTAGAATGTTTCCTGAGAAAGTAGCCGACATTTCAAAATAATCAGGTTTTGCATCTAGCCATGAAATTTAAACGAATACCTGATCGACAACAAAAATTGATCATTTCTTAGAACACACAAGGGTCTTAACTATACTGATTAATAATTTCTTTTCACAATAGCTTTCCTGATAAAATGGTGTCCAAGTATGGCGGACATTGTAATATTAATGAAATATTGGTACAAAACATTTAGCCATAAAACCTAAACCAATGCTTGGTCGATGAAAAAAACGGGCCACCTCTTAGAATACACAGGTGTTTTGACTATACTGAAATATAAATTGTTCTGAAAATGTGATTTTCGAGAAAATGGCGTCCACATATGGCAAACTTTCCAAAAACCACCAACTTTCCGCTGTGGTTACATTGGAGCTTCATATTGCTACGCTACTTGAAAGGTGCAATTTTAACTCTCATAAACTACCTTATATTGACCAAACCACTGGAAAAAAACAACGTATATTTTAATGCGATTTCAACACATACAAGGCTTCCTCAGGACCAAATATCAGATTTTTTTCGTGAGGATCTATTTGAGACATTCTAAGCCCGAAATCATGCATGTTTGAATACCGGTAGCAAACTAGGAGCGTGATTCAACGCACGTCTTCTGTATACAGTCATTCTGTTGATAGTTCTAAATTAACTGTGTGTGAAAGAAAGGGGGAAGAGAAATAAATGGTAAATAAATGAATGGATGTGGGGGTTCTATCAATGTGGGACGCAATACATATATTTGATAAATACAAGATATTGAAACATTTCACCAATTTAGTGTGAACTTAATCCGCATACTTCTTCCATTCCTTTCTGAGTCCTACCTCCTCATTTTTATCTTTTTTTCCTGAGAAATCCACCGAGATGTGCAGTTCCTATTATAGAGAGTCGCACCTATCCACTTTTACTCCCTCTTAAAGTTTTAAAATATCACTCCAGAACATTTTTCCTGAAAGAAACACTGACTGCTTACAACTGCCCTATGATTATATATGCTGCTAATAACCATTTAATAAACACTTTCTCCACTCTACATCGAGTCATGGATTGTCGTAATCATCAAATATGTTGTAAGTAAAACACTCAGAGTTTAAGGGATGTAGATAATTGCACTCTAACTCCACTTTTAATTAGAGCCAGCGCAATTTCGGAAAGTCTCTGAGAGCGCGGTATATACAGCTTGGTTGTGAATCCACTTCTATCACGTGACACTACAACATGCATTATGTAATGTAACAGTAAGGTAATATAGATATGGATTGCGTAATGCATATAAGTTATGTTATGAATGATATTCAGATCGACGTTTCCACTCACAATCTACTGTGCACGATGATTAGTTGGGAATAGATGTAAATAACAGATAAACAGTACCTTTCAATGTTAAATATTTTATATATGTTGTAACTTGTATCTTGTATTTTAGTTTCCTGTCTGTTTTGTAATTTTTGAGTTTTTCTATAGAGTTCATTCTTAAGTAGTATGTATATTCTTAAAATATGATAAAATGTATATAATTTTCATGTAATAACCTTGTAACTGACTTGTTCTATACCATAATACATGTTTGTATGGTCATAGCCCGCTCCTATTCCTTACAGCCTCGGCGTTTTGCCCCTCTGCATGTTATTGGTGCTAGTTCAATGTTTCCCCGCTGTGGCGCTACTTGCCGTCTGTAGGTATAAAGCCATGAAAGATACTTTTATTTCGACACCTGAATAAGAAATGCTCTTCGACTGTTGAATTAAGTTATTTACGTATAAACTCTGTGTATTTGTGTTCCTATGTGCTCGAGTATTGCAATCTGAAACGAATATACACGTTGTACATGACTAAACACTAACAAACAGTGTACATTTTCAGCGAGAAATATAATTTTTCCGTAGACCTATTGTGTTTCTGAGTATTTTATTGGTATTAAATAATGTGATAGACCAAGTACCTAAAATACCATCTTGTTGCCTTTTTTCCAGGGCCGCAATTACGGGAGGGGGAAAGGGGGTACGTGCCCCGGGCGCATGGTTGCAAGGGCACCAAAAAGAACAAATTATGTCCCATTCTCTCTCCCTCGTGCCAATACAGCAGCTGGGGTTCGATTCCCAGTGTTTTAAAATTCTCCTAGGTCCCGGAAGTCGACTCAGTTTGTGATGAATAACTAGTACCATTGGTGAATTTAGAAAAATATTTTAGGATCGACTTCTCTTAGAAATACTTAGTTAATAAAAACGCGGATTTTTGCGGGGCAATGAAGTTTATGAGAATAGAATGAGTAACATTTATTTCAATTTTTTTAGAAATCCCAGAATTTTGGGGAGGATTTCAGCTCCCAAGCTCCCCTCTCGTAAATCCGCCACTGACAAGTACCAGCAATAGCATGGCCAACATGGTTTAGCGCCAGTGGAATCACTCCACATGGCCCTGCCCATGCCCTCTTTTTACCCCATAGGGTCAGCCGAGGAGTTAGTTGCTGGTACTAGAAGAGGTTAGATGGAGATGTCGGTAAACGTTATTTTCTCTCTCTCTCTTCAAAAATTGCAACGCTGCTAGCTGTTACATACGCAGTAACTTTCGATTGAGAGGTTTAGAATTTAAATACTTGGGTTTTTCAAAACATTCCGTAATGGCTGAGGCCCTTCGCTTTAGAAGAATGGGTAAGAAAAATTTACAAATCAAACTCGAAGTAGTTTTAGAATGAGAAGAATCCAAGGAACACTGCAGACAAGGTGCTTCTTCCAGTTCTGTCTTGATGTAGCGCTCTAATTACCCTCTAATGCCAGACCTCGATAAATACACCACAGATTCTTCGAAAAACTCTCCAATTATATTTAAAATATTTACAAATTTGAGTGTCGGATAATGCATAGTATTATCATAGTTACGCTTATAAATTAGGTCCATGAGCGCTGAGCTGAATGAATCTGTAGAAATTAGGTCCCTACATTCAGTGCAGGATATGTTTGCTATCATTTTCTTTACCACATATCCACCTAAATACTCCAGCGAAGAAAGTTTAATGTTACATCGATTGGGAAATTCATCGATTTGTAGTTTTTGAAGAATATTCATCACATTTGTTGGCAACTTCATTATTTCTGCATTTACGTATCTCAGACGTTGTTTCCTCTCCTACGTTCGTAGCTGTTGCTCCTAACTGAAGTTGTCTTTCGTGTATGTCAACACTTGATGTCGATGGAGGTGACAAAATTTCCGTTTTCAGTATTTTATTCATAGAAAATGTAACACTTCGGCAGTCGAGCATATCATTTGCAGCTGTGTGGCGAATCCCACTGAAAAATAATTCTAAAGGGTCACTATTGAAACTTCGAGTAAGAACAAAGTGAAATCCCTGTTGTAGTAAATAACGAGTACAGTCAACAGTTGAGTTCATTGTAAGTTTAATGGCTTCATAAGTTTCATTACTTAGAAACTCTTTTTCTGGTTTGTTGCTCTCATTCTTGACAAGCTCAAGATAATTCAGGAAATCGCTTTGTAGCCAGTTCAATCGTTCATCATCCATTGAGAAAAACTGCATTTTGTCTTGGTTTATTGTTTCAATATAGTCACTGGTACCGGAAATATCATGAAGAGTGAACCACTTCAAAATATACTCCATGAATTTTATTGTAGACCCAGCTGAAGAAAACTCATGCCCTTTGGTATCGAAATCTGGATTTTTTTTCAGCAACTTCAACGCTGTTATAACTTCTGTTGAGAACACTTCCTTTGCACGCTTTACGGTCATTTTTTCTATATTTGTAGTTAGAACATGCTTTCTAGAGAGAAAATGAACAGGTTTGATGGTTTCAGTAGCCTGCAGTTCATATTTTTTTACGTAAAGGCCAGTTATTATGTCTTCTCCTTCAAACATTATTCGTTCAAGGAAAAGGGATCTGATGTTCTTCAAAATATGGCACTGATCAAATGCTAGAAATAGTGGTCGACTTGGATCTTCTGGATATTGTATGCGGCTCAGAACTTGTTTGCTTAGTGACAGTTTCTTCATCATCAGTACGTTGGTTTTATGATTGTCTGAAACCAATCCTAATACGAAAAACACACACTGTTCTACTTCATGGATGACCGACAACCTTAACGTATGGAGTTGAGCTCCGGAAAGTTTTTGGTAAAAAAAATAGGCTACTGGCAACTTTAGTTGAAATACCACAGATCATAAAGCACAGTAGTCTGTTGCCAAGTACTGGCACCTTCTTCGCTTTTGTGGTTTCATTTTCTGTTAACACTTTCACACGTCAGTTTTTTAATATGAATTGATGAATCCTGTTCTCCGAACAACGTATCTACCTAGTTGCACGTCATATTGTAGTTGTTGCTTTATTGACATTTCATCGACGATCAAGCTGCACAACAATTCCGCCCTTTTTAAGCTTTCGGCTTCTGCTCTTAGCCTCGTTGTAATTAAAGGTGTAACACCTGTCTCAAGAGACACATCGCCTACAAAACGACCTAGAGTACGTGAGCACGATAATTTCAAAATAAAATCCCTTGCATAATTATAGGCTTTCGGTGAGCAGTACTGCCATATTATATACTGTTTCATAGTTGCTTCACTCCATCTGGGGGATTTTCTACAAATTTTTCGAACTTGCTCGAGTAAGAACAAACACTTTCCGTCCTTGTCTTCACGCGAAAGGATGTTTTACAATGACTGATGATATTCGTTGTTCTTATACATGTTAAGCTCCTGTGTCAGCTGGTTGACATTCCTTTCATTTGCCTTAACTTTCTCTGTTAACCGCCAGATCTTCGCTTTATGAGCTTTGATTTCCATTTCTAGTTGTTTAATCTTCAGTAGTAGTTCTTGAACGGTTTGAACTTCAACAGATCACGTTTCGGGTATGTCTGAATTTGAAGAAACTATATCTGAAGTAGTTTTCCCTGATGAAAGGTTAGTAACACATTTTGCGTTTTGCTTGTCGGCTCGATGGTTCCTCACATTTTATTAACTCACGTCTTTTTTTGCTAACTGGAATTTTGTACGAAGGGTATCCTGGAAACTGGTAGGTTACACTGCCTGCCTTAAGCTTCTTCAATTTTAGCCCAACTTTATAATCATCTTGTTTTAAATGTTCAGTACAAACAACAGAAGAGTTGGACTTTACATTAGGTTGGAAATTGTCCCTAGATATCACCTTCAGGAACTTTCTTTTCAGTTCCGGATCCACAGGAGATTCATGAGAACTTACGCCCTTTGTTTTGCCCCTTTCACTTTTGCAGAAAGGAACGCAGCAGTATGGCATATGAAAAAAAAAGAAATAATAATTTAATACAGGCGTGTGTAGTTTCAATGGTTACAAATGGACTAACTTGATAGAATTTTAATCGCAGTGTGCATTAAGCTATTTATGTAGATAGTGTGATTCGTGGTTTTAAATATTTCTTTATTTCTACAAAAGGCAAATGTCTAGTGTCTACCTAAAGGAAAGTCTTGGACCCAAAGATTCTCGGGCAAGGTGAACCTAATGTGGCTTGTCATTGTCCTTCCAAATGATGATGATGATATCCTAAGGACGGGACTTGCGGTTTAATGTGGGATCCAAATCACTTGTGTTCCTACCTGAAATCGAACCTGGGACCCCTTGATTATAAGGCGACGAGTTTATCCAATCATCCACCAGGGACACTTTAATCGAACTAAAAAGTACCAAAATAATTCTGTTTTCAAGAGAAAAGCATACGAAACGCTGTCATAACCACTCACTTCATATATTCTTCAATTTTCATTATAACAGTGCTCTCCATGCTTTTCTCTTGTAAATATTTTTTTCTCCTTTTTAATTACCTACGATTAAAGAAAGCAGGTTTTTCAGAATAATAGTCGTTTATTTTCCCATTTGCTTACCGTACCTGATGATTGTTAAATAGAAAGTCAATTTAATTTTTTGAGACGGTCACAGAGCCATATAATTATATTATTTTTTTTATACGTTCCTTAAACATCTAATTCAAGTTATTTGTTTTGATTAATGTTTAATCAAAACTTTCAGAAGTTCATATTCCTATTCAGAACATATTATTACAGGAAAACCCAATTGTTACCAATATTAAGATGTAGGAAATTTTATATCCTATTCCAATTAATTTGGGAATATAATTTCCAATTATTAACTAGAACAAACGTCTACCGAGAAGACAATCATTTATACACTTACAGCTTCTAAACAGCAGTCGGGAACAGTCGGCAAAGCGCTCCAAGCGGCAAAAAACTGAAACTGCAGCGGTACGCTTTCCCTCGTAAGGAAAGCGAAAACGCCGAGGCTGTAAGGAATAGGAGCGGGCTATGGTATGGTACATGATCAACGGAACGCAATAAATCAACATCATGTCAACACTGCGCGGGAGTGAGTAGCAGACGGTATAAGCATTCACCCACAAGAAAGTCGAAACAACAAAATCGGGCGGACAGACCAAGAAGGTGCTGCGAGGAACCACTACGCCATATGATGTTATCCTTCAGAGCAGACGACACTGAATGACTACACCGCAGGTACTTGTGCATATCTATCTCCTCCCTCGAACATAGGCTCGCTGACTTCTACTATTAGCCGGAACCAAAGACTTTACGAAAATGCGTTGCCTATATACCTACATCTCACGCGCTTATTACACGTAAGGATTTGAGAAAGTATATGTGAGTGAACAACCAGACTAGTTCCTTTAAACCCACTTTCAGGTAATAATGCAAATATCTGCAATGCAAATGAAATAAGGCAGGTACCTAGTCACTGCCAGGTGAGCATGGAGTGATAATAGTAGCGATATGCTACAGTGAATAATAGAAACATAGATTCTGCCAGATCTTCCCATGGCGGTGTACACACGAATTGTTAAGTATACGGCCCTGACTAAACATTTACTGGATGTTTTTTTTTCATAATATATATTAAAAACAGCACTACTTACGTCTCTCAATTTTTTTCATTAAATTCCTAACAAAAAATTCTGGCAGAATCCCTAGGTAGAAATGTTTCATCACCTACGAATTAGAGGTGTGAAAACTATAACCTGAACTAAAATATAATTTGCATATAGTAGGCTGAAATGCAAATATATTATAGAAACACTAATTTCACAATTTCGGTTGTTAGACAAAAAAGATACGCATGCTACAATATACTTGCTTTCATTAATATACTGTCTAAGATTTACTATGTTAAATGTACTTCGGATGGTAATATTTTAAACTAGTGTTGTTTAGGTGAAACAGGCTGTAACACAGCCTCTGCCATGTCCTGCTGGGTCTTCTAGGTAAAAAATTACATCTTGAATGGTTCCTTCATGAAAGGTGCTATAAAAGGTCCTTCGCGATTCTTCCTTTAGGTTTCGAACGACCTTCACTATGGCAGCGACGAAGGAAAAGTGTGATCGAAGGGAAAGGTGGTGATTCCGAACGCCATAATGGAAGAGAATGTATTTTTTATTTGCAAGCCGTTTATCCTAGTTATTGGCTAATTTCAACATGATGGTGCGTTATTATGTAACATGCATGTAATATATATTTAATGCCAATAAACACTATAAATGAGGCCAGCAGTGACGACAAAATTCTTCAGGTGGCCCCACTGCCAAACACATTTTAGAAAACTATTTAAACACTGGTGGTGAGACATAAGTCGTCACTTGTAAGAGGAGCCATACTGGAGGTTAATGCAAGTAATTAAAAATGATTTATTTGTCACGTTATCTTGTTATTGAGCGCGGTGCTTGTAAATCTACTAGTAGTTTTGATTCAGGCTTCTAAGTAACTAAGTAATTACATGCCTATTTTGAATGCTCCTCTACGCGAAACTTTATTTTATATGAGCCAGTCTAGTAACTTTTGACTTCTGCCCGTCATGATTCGACCCTATACACCTAGTTAAAATCCCTAAACACCCATGCTCCTGCCGGGACTCGAACCCGGGAACTTGGCCTAATTAGACCGCTAGGCTACCCGGTCGACTATCCTCTAGGCCTAGAGCATATATTAACTTAAAAATTGTCACATTTCTTTCAACTTCTGGCGAAGGGTGTAGTGAAGTGGTCTATTATATGCGTTTTTGATGTCAGGATAGAAAAGATAGGCAAGTTCACTTTAGAAATAGCAAAACAAACGGGTGCCTTTTTGCAAAATTCACAGCAAGAAATTAGATATTTTTGTGACTTGGAAACATAAGATTATAGATAAAAGAAGTAAAAGCAAGACGTGTCTGTTAGTGACAACAATTGGTATAAAATGGGAACTATATTCTTGTGGCTTAAGGCGATGATTGCGTGAGAGTGATTTACATCCAGTAGGCTATAATTTTAAAAATAAATAAATACCAAACCAGAGTTTACCTAACCCCTCGTCGCTTGCTCGAGATACTGTCCTTGTTTTTGTGGCAAAATACGCGTAATTCATATCACGAAGTGTCACAACTAGTATTTCTCCGCATGGTGCCACCGTCATTAACTAGAGTGCGGATTTAACAAAATAATAATAAAATATGGATTTTAAGAACACTTTTTGGATCGTTGATTTTCGCTAGATGTTTAGTATAGAAGTGCCTATAACCGAAAAAAAAATGAAAACTTATAAAAAATGAAAACAATTTTAAATAAATCAATAAAAAAGCAATGTTCGAGGCACTACCAATTATACAGAATCGCAGCAAATTAAACTTACTAGGAATACTGTTTATTCCTACTGGTGCCCTTGTACATGAAAGAAAGAAACAAACAAACAAAGGAAACTAGCTAAACTTCTAGTCCGAGCTAAGTTGAGGCCAAGTCTGATTTTGGCCAACGAGAGTACGGAAGATGAGAGTTAGTTTCAACTTAGCGTTGACTAGAAGTTCAGCGGTCGATTGTAGAGCTGACCCTTAGTGTTAAGGTATAGACTGGACTACTAGTCTGCACCGTCGCGTAGCTGAAACTACAGCACTTTCACGTAATCTTCGAATCTTATCAAATCGAAAATGCAACTTGGAGGAATGAGTTAGCGCAATAATCTGTTGCTTTGTATATGACTACATTGATTGTCAGATCATTCAATTATTAACTTTCTTATACTTAGACCATAATCGAACCTAATAAAGGAGTATGACAGGCCACTTTGTGTATGAGATAAAGGCAGCGAAACCTTGGTTTAGTTTTGGAAGCTCAACAGACCTAAACTTACTCTAGCTATCCAACATTATTGCAGAGAAACCTGAGTAGTAGGTATATAATATGGTAATCGTTGGGATCATTAGAAGTGTGGAGAAGTAGTGAAACCCACAGTGTAGAATCTTACAGATTTTTTGAAGTCGAAAACCTAATCAACACGTAATTTAGGATCGTGTTTCAAACAGATTGGACTAACTTACATATTAGGTCATTTATTACGATAACTGGCCCACCCCTTCAGGTGAACACGATACTAAATAACATTTCTCACGGAAGTAACTTTGTTTTACTACTTACAACACATCCTAACCTTAAACCAATAATGTATAAAGTGTACCATCTAGCGCACGGGTTTAACATATGGGGCAGTAACAGGAAACAATGTAAAAAGAGTAAAATAAACTTACCGTCAATATTATCACTGCCAAATCGATGTTCAAGTCTTTCAAATTGTTTAGGTAGAAGGGTTAGAATATTATTTGACGTATCGTCAACATATCGTCCACTATCTGTAGAACACAGAGCTCTTTTTTCAAGCACACCATGTTTTCTCGCCCGTGCTTTTAAATTTTTTATGTACATCTTAATGCTGCTTTTCGTTCTATTAAAAGTCATAGGCAAAGCATTAAAATCATCTGTAACTTTCTGCCACGCTGCTTCTTTTTCAGAATTTGCGACAGAATCAGTTTTCTTATTTTCGATTACACTTTTATACCTATCCACCAGCTTCAAAATAAATTCTGTTTCTTGAAGGGTGAAGTTTGGGGCTCTTTTCTTTGCTTCCAATTCCATTCTTACCGTATCTCAACTAACAAGTAATATACACTATCGAAACACTGAACTGATTTCACTGCTGCGCTGCTCGCTCTTATCGTGTGTGTGTTCCTTCCTTACCAACCATTCAAATTGCATTATTGATAGGACGTCATCCAATGTACGTCACAGTTCAATCCAAATTTGGTTTAATCCTGTATTTAGCTAATTCTGCTTGCAAAATCTTTGATGCAATGAAACAGAACGTTGATCCTCGGATCGAGATAATCTACAGATCACGAATACTTTTAAGAAAACAGGCATCAGAGAATTTGTTGTGTGTTTTATTTGTATGGGCCATGAACAAGGATGGCTTCAGATTACGTTTGCAGGTTTTATAAATAAATAATAATAAAAAATGCAGTTGATGATTCGCTTTAAAATTAATAGCTTATCTGTAGTGTAAAATAGTGCTCCGATAAACCTTTCATGAGAGGTGGCGGGTGTGTCTCCTTCAGCTTAAAAAAGAAGCAAAAAGTATCAGCACCTGGCACCGTTCTCGTATATTCATTTCTAGACTTTAGTAGCCACTTCATAACCCACCAATGAAAGAGGGTCCTTCATTAACTACTTACTGAAATTTAGTTGTGAAATATAGGATACATACAGAATTTTACATGCACCAAGAACGGATCTTTTACCGTATAGCAGTAGCACTCACAAGTCACAACTAAATTGCAATGCTGTCCTGTAGGCTATTCCACAAGTCGTGTATCACGGAATGTGCATGGAGTTTTTCTAAATGTCGT